>CAUYPK010074659.1:0-53553 GCA_963574355.1 Loris lydekkerianus
TCAGAGAAATGCAAATCAAAACTACTTTGAGATATCACCTAACCCCAGTAAGAGTAGCCCACATAACAAAATCCCAAAACCAGAGAGGTTGGTGTAGATGTGGAGAAAAGGGCACACTTCTACACTGCTGGTGGGAATGCACTAATACATTCCTTCTGGAAGGATGTTTGGAGAATACTTAGAGATCTAAAAATAGACCTGCCATTCAATCCTATAATTTCTTTGCTAGTTTTATTACCCAGAAGACCAAAAATCACAATATAACAAAGACATCTGTAAAGGAATGCTTATTGCAGCCCAATTCACAATTGCTAAGTTATGGAAGAAGCCCAAGTGCCCATCGACCCACGAATGGACTAGCAAATTCTGGTACATGTTACCATGGAATACTATGCAGCCTTAAAGAAAGATGGAGACTTTACCTCTTTCATGTTTACATGGATGGAGCTGGAACATATTCTTTTTAGCAAAGTATCTCAGGAATGAAAGAAAAAGTATCCAATATACTCAGCCCTACTATGAAGCTAATTTATAGCTTTCACATGAAGGCTATAACCCAACTATAGAACAAGCCTATGGGGAAAGAGCCAAGGAAGGGGGCCATACCTATGATGCATCTTAGAATGGATACAGGCAAAACTTACTAAATGCCGAATATAAATGTCTACATACAATAACTAAGAACATGCCATAAAGGCTACGTTGAACAGTTTGATGAGAATATTTCAGATTGTATATGAAACCAGCACATTGTACTCTTTGATTGCACTAATGTACACAGCTATGATTTAACAATAAAAAAAAGAAACTTCTCATACGAACATTTATGTTAAACAAAATATTCAGAGTTCTTAAGTCACTGTCTTTTATGTCTCAAAACACATAGCAACAGAACTCTTAAAAACTATTCAAGTTGCAACTTGCAGACAGGTGAATTATCTCTTTATCACATGATGTGATTAAGAGGGAGGCAGTTAAAATGTTTTTCTGTCAGCATTGGCTATACAAGTTTTTTTATGCATGTTCCACCAGCCTGAGTAATAGTGGTCCAGTTAATTATGTACTTTTTTTCTTTTTATATATCATTTCTGCAATTACAAATATATTTCATTCTTAACTCAAAATACAATTCTTGTCTGGCGTGTGTGTGATTCTAAATATTTTTATATGGTGGATTGGGCCTTCGGTACCGTTTTCAAACCTCAAATATGTTTGCAAGAAGATTGGTTTGTTTATAATATATCAATCTTTAATCAATTTAACATCTCCCTTTTGAAATAATTTTGCTCATGAAATATTTTATAGAACTGGAATTTATTTTAGACAAGTCATTTAGGCTTTGATACTTTTTCCCTCTGTACTGTGGATTCAATATTCAGAGTCATGATATAAAAAGGCCATTGCCAATTTCTCCTGCCTACAACTGCATTTGATGGCACTTTTCCTCCCAGTACTGCTTAGGTCCTCAATGCTTCCAGGGCTTATATACGTTTTTATTTGAATCCTTATGTAGACACACAAATTACATCAATCTAAATGCAAAGTTTTTCACCCCTCCAATGCTATGAACTCTCATCATGCAAACAAGCGTTTGAGGGGGAAAGTACAACATTGATATACATTGCTCTCCAGGTACGAAAAAAGAATTCAGAGAACGTGTTGTTATAATAAAAATATATATATATATTTTTTCAGGGTTAGATTTGCCTGCAGATTTCTTGTCATCAGGAATTATTTTAGACATCATTTAGCCTGAGCGTATCTGAGATATGAGAGGCCCAGAGAATCCAAGCAACTCACTGGTCTGAAATTATATAAGGTTAAAGTTAGAAAAACTACTTTTCAGTGTTGATTATTTTAAATGAACACTATGAAAAGCAGCTGAACAACATAATTCAAATGGGCAAAGTCTTACATATCCCCAGTAGTGAAAGATTTATTATTACCAGGTATCAGTTGCAAGAATCTTGAGTTAAAAATATTTCTACCCCAAAGACAGAAAAATAGCAGTTTCTCATAATCTAATTCTACGTGGTTCACAGTGGAACTATTGTTAGGCTTTAACTGTTAGGAGATTTAAATGTTGTTCTACAAATAACAAATACATTGTTGAAAACACCAACTTCTTATAAAGGTACTTTCAAAAATATATTTTAATAGTCAAGTGTTCTAATATTTTCACCTGAAATATAAGCTCTCTCTGAAGCCTCAATTAAAATAATTCTAGATTTTCTGACGTAGGTTCGAATCTTCTTGCTGATGTCAGCTACATTGAGTTTTAAAGTTTATTTTTACTGTATTTGTTCTCTTTGTTTTTTCTTTTTTTAACTTCTTCTCCTAGTAAAATGTTTCGCTTAGGCTTGGTGTCCAGAGAAGTCAAATATTGTGAGATACCAAAAGAAATATTTATTTATTTATTATCAAAAGGAATATTTTAATAGATTTTTTTTTTTTATTAAAATCAGTTTATTGGAAGGTCAATCACAGCCCTTGCCAATTTTTGTAAAGTGAGCACTTTTTTTTTTTTTTGAGACAGAGTCTCACTTCGTTGCCCTTGGTAGAGTGCCATGGCGTCATCATATCCTATCTCACAGCAATCGCAAACTCCTGGGCTCAAGCGATCCTCTTGCCTTGGTTTTTTATTTTTAGTAGAGTGGGGGGTTTCTCTCTTGCTCAGGCTGGCCTGAAACTTGTGAGCCCAGCCAATCTGCCTGCCTCGGCCTCGCAGAGTGCTAGGATTATAAGTGTGAGACACCACGCCCGGCCAGCACAGTTTTTTCCCTCAACATCTTAAGGACACATCGGCCTTGTATTGGTATGGTAAAGAACGGGCACAGCAGATGTCATGTCTTTTAAACTGACTGACAACAAAATCTCTAGAAATTACTGAGAAGTATATTAGCGATGTCATAAATATCTAAGAAATGAGGCAGTGGTTGGACATTTCAACAGGCAGATATATTTGAAGGAGATGGACCGTGTAATGACCAAGCTTGTGGTAACGTCACTGAATAGGAGGAGAGAAAAGCAGGAAAAATGACAGTGTATGATTCCTCTGAGATGCCAGAGTCTCAGAATTCTCCAAATCCTTCCCAAGATGCCTGTCGGCTGATGAGATGTTACACACAGAATGAAAATATGGCATCTGCACACACACACATACATACACACACACATGTGCGCTCGCACACACACACACAACCTCTCTATTCCCATTTTTCGATTCTCTTGTTCGTATGCTCCAGACCTTTCTTGCCCTCTTTAATCTGGTTTGATTTCCACACATAATTCCAAATAAAATTTGAACTGTTTAATGAGATGCAGAGAGAATTTTTAAACTATTTTCTAGGCATGAATTTTTAAACTATTTTCTAGGCATGTTTTACTGTTTCTTAGTAGCACCTAGCCTCAGTCCTGCTTGAGGTCGTATAAAACTTAAAAACTCTGAGATATTTTGATCTACTGGATAGGCTCCTTTGATGCAAACCATAGAAATATTGGTTAGATGAAAATAACTTTGTAAAGCTGAATTTGGTAAATGCAAGAATGGTGGGACTACAGTTTTAATTGAAATTTGCCCTCATGAAATCTACTTCCTATAAAATTTATCCATTTTAAATTTTCCTATACCACCTCCAGCTCTTAGCATAGACTAATTCTTGCTTAAATGCTCGCAATCCTGAAAAGGAAGGGAAAGGAAGGATTACTATTACCAGTTGGTCACCACGTGCTTGAATCAGACTTTTAAACTACAGTATTTTGGCAATCACTTCCCTTCCTAATTGTGATAATGAATGCACCAAGCATCCAGCCATGAATATATATTTGAGACAGAGTCTCACTTTGTCACCCTGGGTAGAGAGAGTGCCGTGGCATCATTCTCACAGGAACCCCAAACTCTTGGGCTCAAGCAATCCTCTTGCCTCAGTCTCCCAAGTAGCTGGAATTACAGGCACCTGCCACATGGGGCTAGTGTTTCCTGGTGTTAGTAGAGATGGAATCTCACTCTCGCTCAGGCTGGTCTCCAACTCCTGAGATCAGGTGATCCACCTGCCTTGACCTTCCAAAGAGGTAGGATTACAGGTGTGAGCCACAGTACCTGGCCTTTTTTAAGTTATATCAAAGGGAAATAAACCCTGGGAAGGTGTCAGACAAAACTTTAGTCTGTTTCAATATTTTTGCTTGTGGTTTTAGTTTTAAACATTCACGTTACTTGCAATGATGGAAACTCAGCAAAATTAGGAAGGCAAGGCATCTGAGTCAAAACCCTGAGTCCTAACACCAAAATTCATTTGGATGGAAAACCAGGCTCAAAAAATTATTTCCTTCAGCAAAACAAAATTTATGACCATTTATCTCATAAAACCGTAATGGAAGGAGATTCTGACAATTTTCTGTAGCGTGGAGAAGAGTGTGCAAAAATTATCATCTGTAGAGGAAGTATTATTACTGATTTGACAAGTGAAGATTTTCATTAAATTTTGTGTGGTATTTGTAATATTTTATTGACTGCCAGAAACCAAGATCTGTCATAGCTTCACTTCCGCCCTGCTTTCACAAATCCTACATTACAAGAAAGATCTTCAGTATACCCAGTGTGATTTTTCCTAACACATTAGGTACTGCTGAACCTCAAACACAGCTCTGAAAACAAATCTCCCATAATGAAAGGACTGGGGCTTTGACGTTCTAGAAGACAGGGAGGGAGGGTGTCGGGATTTATTAGTTGATTCTCTCTTTGTGAGAAAAGAAAAAACAAAACAAAACTGGACAACTAGGTTCAAGGGTGGACTATAGGGAGAGAAATAAAACCCAACTGGGAAAAAGACTTTAGGGGAAAAGAAAAAGAGGATGTTAGGGTTGAGAGGATACAAAAGAAATATCTGCACATTCTATTTTTTATTTTTATTTTTTAATTCATTAAGGTTAACTCTTGCCTTAGGGAATGCTTATTGTCCACAAAAAAAAAAAAAACACCTTGATTTTATTTTATGATAACAAAAGTTTCAATTTTATACTTTCTTCTAGAAATCTCCTTCTGGAAAAGCCTGTAGTAAAAGTTATTAGTGCAAAGGCAAGCAGGTTTCTATTTAGGAACCTTCTGCTGCAGCACCATTAGGTGTCAGCAGAAATGAACAGCCTTAGCAAGGTTAATTTTTAGAAACCTGATAATATAGAAATGTGAGTAAAAGAACATGGAATGTGATGTAACTTCGTGTGGAAATGAAGCCTTGGAATCGAGAAACTTAAACCCCTTACAATAAAAACACGCCATGAGAAAAGATGTAAAACAGAAAGCAGAAAAATATTCAGAATATCTTTGGAACTTGTTTTCCTTTCAAGTACAAGAGACAAAATTACGTAAAAATGAAATATTGTAAAGTATAAATATGGAAATACACACGTCTTCCTATATATTCCTATGAAAACTTGTTAAAAGAAATAATTGTTACAGTAGGCAAAAAAGGGTTTGATAGCTAACAATATTTTGTCCTACAATATTAAAATAATTTTTCCAGTTGGCATAAGTAAATTATAAATTTTTATTGCTAAAATCCTTTAACTATAATATGAAAATTTGTGTTATATTTACATACAGTTTGGGGCAAGAGAAAGAGGTTCTTCCATACACATCTTGACAATTAACCAATCATTGAAAAAATCATCCTGTCTTGTGTTCTACACTATTGTGACAGAGACCAAGATTATTCAAAGTAACACACCAGGAAACCCAATAATATGATTTAAAAATGTGCAAAGGGCATGAATAGACATTTTTACAGGGAACACATAAACATAGCCAACAGTTATATTATTAAACATTAATCATCAGGAAATTGCAATTCAAAACCACCATGAGATACCACTTCACATCCATTAGAACAGACACTATCAAAAGGGATAATAAGTGTCAGTGAGGGTATGGAGAAAAGAAACCCCTTGTACACTGGTAGTGAGAATGTAGATTTGGGCAGTCATTCTGGAAAATAGTATGCAATTTCCTAAAAAAATTAAAAGTATTAACAGAGTTACCATATAGGCCAGCAATCCTTCTTCTGGTATATACCCCAAGCAGATGAAATCACCATCTCATAAGGCTATCTGAACTTATAGCAGAATTACTCACAACGGCTATGATACAGGAACAATCTGGATGTTTGTCAATAAACAAATGGAAAGGAACCATGGTAAATACTCGCAACGGAATATTACCCAGTGTTAAAAGTGAGATTCTACCATTTGTCATAGTATGGATGGATCTGGAAGACACACTAAGTGAAATAGGATATATGCAATAATAAAAACATGCTGAGATCTCAAAATTAGTGAATTTTTTCTTTAAAATCAAGCATATAGAAATATAGATGAAACAGGGGTTACTAGAGGTGGAGAGATAAAGAAAGTAAGATGTAGGTCAAAGGATATGAAGTATCAGATATGAAAGTCTAGAGGTCTAACGTACTTGAGGACTACAGTTAATGATACTGTACTATCTTCAGTATTTTTATTTAAAAGGGTAGATTTTAGACATCCTTCACACACACACACACACACACACAAAATGGGAAACCACCAGAGATGATAAATATGTTATTTTGTTTGAAAATAGTAATCATTTCACTGCATGCATATCAAAATAAATTTATTTTGTCTATATGCCACACGGCCTGTAGTGTTAGAGCACCCAAATGGACTGAGACTGAACAGCAATGGCTTTTCCATAGCACAAAGGTGCAGTACATGAAAGAAATAATTGATAAACTGGACTTCACTAAAATTAAAACACCTCTCTTCTAAGAAAGAAACTGCCAAAAAAATGAGAAGACAAGCCATAAACCAGAATAAAATGTTTGCAAAAGACTTATACTATGAAAGGCTGTTACCCAAAATATAATAGAACACTTAAAAGTCAACAATAAGAAAACAAATAAGTTAATTAAAAAAAGTAAAAGATTACAATAAGCACGTCACCAAAGAAGACAGAACATCAGCATATTAACATGATTTACATAATATGTTGTTAGAAAAAAATCCAAATTAAAATAATGAGACATATGGTCATAAGTTTTCTTTTGCTGAAGGAAATGATTTTTTTTGAGCCTGGTTTTCCATCCAAATGAATTTTAATATTAACACTTAGGGTTTCAACTCATGCCTTGCCATCTTAATTTTGCTGACTTTTCATTATTGCAGTTTAATGTGAACGTTTAAAACTAAAACCACAAGCAAAATTTTGAAACAGACTAAAGCTTTGTCTGACACCTTCCCAGGGTTTATTTCCCTTTGATATAACTTAAAGAAGGGCCAGGTGCAGTGGCTCACACCTGTAATCCTACCATTTTGGGAAGCTGAGGAGGCTGAATCACCTGAGCTCAGGAGTTTGAGACCTGCCTGAGCAAGAGTGAGACCCTGTCTCTACTAAAAATAGAGAAAAGTAGCCAGACATTGTGACAGGCACCTGTAGTTGCAGCTATGTGGGAGGCTGAGGCAAGAGGATCGCTTGAGCCCAAGAGTTTGAGGTTGCTGTGAGCTGTGACTCCCCAGCACTCTACCTAGGGTGACAGACTAGACTCTGTCTCAAACACACATATGCAAACCCTCCATTTAACAAGCCATTAAAATGGCCAAAATGCAGAGCACTGAAAATTCCAGTGTTGGCAGAGATGTGAAACAAGACTCTTGCGCTTTGCTGGTGGAGATGCAAAGTGGTACGTCCACCTTGGAAGAGGATTGGCAGTTTCTTACAACACTAGAATATTCTTATGCTATGATACTCCATGATGTTTAACCAAAGCAATGTCATCACTTTATACCCTATAAATACATACAATGATAATTTTTTTAAAATTTACAATAAAAACACTATGTCCACTTGTTAACCTACACACAAATTAGTAAATTAAAATTAAAAAATTCAACATTATCAATCATTTAATTATTTCAAGTGTAAGTCTTCCATTTTTTAAGACCAACATCTTTTATAAAATTTATAAAGTGAATATTCCAGGTTAAAACAATATAATGACATCAACTAATAGCCAAAAACTGTGTCGATATTAAAAATATGGATTTTAATTGTTAAAATCATTTACGTATTTTGTCATGAAAATTAATTTTTAGAATAAAATCCATTTAACATCGATTGTCACATTGAAAAAATAATGCATATAAAATACTCCTAAATAGATCACATAACATAACAACCTATAGTCAACTGGAATGAAGACCATAAACAAATATGAACTCTTAGTGGTTTGGGGCTGAAATAACAGTAAATGTTTATATATGTTTCTAAATTGAACTTAGAATGTTCCATTATAACTATGAGGTTCAAGACATCAAGATAGTCAAATATTCAGATTGTATCATTCACACAGAAGCTAAACAAGGTCCTCTTTTTCTTTTTCTTTGTTGTTCATATATGTGTATGTATGTAATATATATGTGTATGTATGTTATATATATATATGTGTGTATATATATATCATATACCTGCCCTATAATTAGCATCAGGTATATGAAAGGCTATTACCCAAAATATAATAGAACACTTAAAAGTGTTGACATCCAATATATACTTTCCAAATTAATGCATAAATAAGTGTTTATACTTATAGTCAGAATCATTGACTTAAATATCTAGTCCAACTTTTAGGATATAAACTCCAAGACTTCTAAAGCACATTTAAACCTGAAATTTCAGGAAAGATGAATTTAATTCAAATGTTAGCAATATAGCAGAGTCTGCATCAAGAAAAAACCCTTTTGCTATAGAATACCCAGAGCTGCTGAGCATAATACAACCTTTCACCAAATGGATAAGTGAGTTTATAATAAAGTTAAGGTCATAGCAAGGAGCAGAATGGAAAGCAACAGGAAGTCAGAGAGGACAGCCTCCAAGTGGGGACAGGTGCTCTCAGAGCTCAATCCATTCCCCTAGCACACTGTGTAAGACCACTTGACTCTTGAGGCTATGCGCATATGCAACATTGATAACATAAATAAAATTTAATTTATTTAAGATAAAACATTATTAGAAAAAGAAAGAAAAAGAAACTCCAATGAAAAAAGATATTAAGGGGCTGGGGCAATGGCTTACGCCTGTAATCCTAACACTCTGGGAGGCTGAGGTGGGTGGAATGCCTGAGCTCACAAATTCAAGACCAGCCTGAGCCAGAGTAAGATCCCATCTCTAAAAAGCCGGATGTTATGGTGGGCACCCGTAGTCCCCAGCTACTTGGGAGGCTGAGGCAGGGGGATTGCTTGAGCCCAAGAGTTTGAGGTTGATGTGAGCTATGAACCCATAGCACTCTACCAAGGGCAACAAAGTGAGACGCTGTCTCAAAAAAAAAAAGAAAGAAAAGGAAAGAAAAAAGAAAAATAAGAAAACAATGTTAAAAGTGGCATTGAATGAAAACCGCGTGGAACAAGGTGGTTCAGAGGTAGCCAATTTGATGGGAAAGGGTGGGGGCAGGTCAGATTCTGTTGTTTCTTTGCCGAAGTCATGAGTATTAAAAGGAAATTGGGAGGAAGAGCAATTTACTTTAGAGAGGATCTCCAAAGATATAGTAAAAGTGGAAAAGATTACAATTTTTAAAAAGAGATTACATACTCGATAGAAAAGAGAAAATGATGAAGAAGTACGTTCATAATAAGGGGGAGCAATTCCAAACCTGAAGTGTAAAGAAATCACACTCTAATGCATTTTATATTTACTCTTTTGATTTTGCGCATCAAAAACAAAGCAAGAGCCATTAAAATGTAGCGACTTGCTGTGAAAAACAAATACAGTATATTTTTCATTCAAAGATAATGAGGACACAGTATTCTATCCTTCCTTTTATGATGCCTATCAATTATCTGAACTTTGCCACTGGGCACAGTAAAAGATCAAACACACTCAAATAAATCCAGGGGTCCGTCCACAAAAAAGAACACATGATTGCTAGCGAAGTTCGTGGATGGAAGCGCCCGGAATCACAATGATTTAAATCTTGTTATTATGAAACGTTTGCATTCAGCACCATGTAAGTCATTAACAGAGGTAATCACATTCAGCGAACTGTTACATAAACTTCCCCTGTAACTTGTGTTTCACCAACTATCAAAATGACAAAAATAAAGCATCACTGAGATTCTAAAGAATAAATGCCAATGCAGTATTTAATATGCTAAAAATAGTATAATTACAAATAACAATTATCTTGTTCTGGAAGTGTTAGGTTCTATGTTAGCAAGTTATAAGATAAAAGTATTAGAACCTTAAGTCATTTTATTACATGTTTACTTACGAAAACTAAAAAAAACTATTATAAATGGTGCAAATATATTGAAAATAGATGTATTCAGTGTCTTTCAGCAATAAAATTTTGCGTGTTTCTAGAAATCGAAAACAGATTCATTGGCTTTAATCAACCCTTCTGGGTTTCACTTTTTTCATTTAATTATTCAGCAAAAAATTTAACTACTATTCCTGTTCCCAATGTAACGCTAGGGGCCAGAGATATAAAGATCAAATTGAAACAGTAAAGACAGTTATTTTAAATTATAAACATCTCTAAGCCTTTTACATAGAATACGTTTGCCAATACAAATATCTTTTAAAAAGTTGAAATATATGGCTATTAAATTTTCTTAGTAAGATTACTTGATTCTTATTTAAGGCATTCCATGTTAGCCCCTGAATATTCCAGGCGTATAAATTGGTTATAAGGATGTTACATAATGAACAAGCACACAATCTGAGTGGGGTATGACTAGAAGTTTTTAGGTGTACCCAGGTCATTGTGTCTTGACTAGAATGGCTCTGCTTTGTACACGTCATTCCGGGATGGGACAGCAGGGGGCAGCACTGCTAAGTATCTTCTTTGCACGGAGGACACAGGTTCGCACGGGACAGGCTGAGCACACAGTGTCCCTAGGGACTGAGACCTGGTGTTGGCGCCACCACGCGGACCACATTCTGCCTGTCCAAGTAAAGCACACGGCTAAGCCCGTCAGCCGGGCAGGGCCAGACACACAGGAAGGAACTGCAGAGTCGCAAGGCAAGTGCTATAGACATGAGTAGGGCAGAAGAAACGGTGGTGAGAACACCGCCTGCCACCTTCCGCTGCAATAACACGTAGTTGTGTGCATGGCTTCTACCTGAGTACAGTGTGCAAGGCAGCTCGATTTAAAGAGAAAGCATAAAATCTAAAAATTGTAGAATGAAGAAAGATACCTCACGTGTGCTTCAGATATTTATACCATATGAGATATAGACCTAAACTTCACACAGGCTAAATACACTTTCTATCGTAGTTATTTCCACACTGGATTATACAGCACAGTCAGGCGGAATCTATATTACACTGCATGTTAAGCACAGGACTTTTTGCTTTGTTTTTTGGAGATGTCATTTCCGAGGCACTACACAGACCTATGCATTTTTTAATGAGTCCTCTGATGTTTCTGATACTTAACATTGAAAACTATGTATTTGTGTGTGGTGTGCGTTAGTGATTTTGACTAATAATTATACTAAATTCAAGCACTTTTCAAATATTTTCAAGAGAGCTCCCATGCCTCTTGTTAATTTAAAAAAAACAATAATTTCATAATGGTGGCTTGTTTCCATTTTTATGGGGGGGAAATTTCCTAATGTAGCCTTCAACAAATTTTCACAAATATGCAAAATCTTTTAATGTATTCAAAATATATTAAATCAATAAAATACTTCCCATTTAAATCAATAATATACTGTGTGTCGTACTATTTTTCTATTTTTATTTTCTCTTTCTTCTTTTTTCTTTTCTTTCTTTCTTTCTTTTTTTTTTTTTTTTTTTTTTTTTAGACAGAGTCCCACTCTGTTACCCTGGGGTTGAGTGTCATGGCATCGCAGCTCACAGCAACCTCAAACCCTTGGACTCAAGTGATCCTCCAGCTTCTGCCTCACCAAGTAGCTGGGCCTACAGGTACCTACTACAACATCCAGCTAGTTTTCTATTTTTAGTAGAAATGGGGTCTTGCTCTTGCTCAGGCTGGTCTGGAACTCCTGAACTCAAGCAATCTGCCTGCCTCCGCCACCCAGAGTGCTAGGATGACAGGTGTGAGCCACCACTCTGGTTACATTGTACTATTTTCACAGACTTGGCCATAAAATATTAACATTATTAAAAGTTTCATATAATACATATGCATGTATTTCATAGATCTTCATGTCATATGTTAGTGGTCTTAAAACAACATCAATTTCTATAGTTCATATCAAGAACCATTGTGGGTAATTTATCTACATAATTTATGGTCAAAAATATTTTTACAAAGTAACTAAGGTTCTGGTGATGTACAAAATCAAGTCAATTTTTCACATTATCCTTTTCATCTACCATTCAGTTGTAGTTCTTGTGTGGCTGTTTTTACAGAGTAACATAAGGATAGGACCTTAAGAATGTTTGCACAATGCCTGCAACTTACGAATAGGACAAGCAGCGAATTAGGAAGGTTGTCAGGTGGATTGGAGTTGAGAAAATTAGAACAAAATAAGGATGATAGAAAGAATAGTGAATTTTGGAATATAATACCATGTGGCTAACACTTGGCTGTAACCTGTTGATACACTATCATAGAAGAAAAACTTTAGCCTATGCTTTTCCCACTATGTATAAAACAGTGTCTTATTGGAGATACCTATTTACAAGACAAGGTCTCATGTACAAAGTATCATACATTAAAACTTTAAAAGTATTGAAGACTATCTAAACTTAGGTACTTAGAATCCAGAAGAAATCAAGATTAATAAAGTGAGGCAAGCCTGATTTTTTCTATTTAATATTTTTCCTGCCCTTGCAACAATGAAAAATCTTTCTCAGTATGTCAGGACAATTTGGTGATTTGAATAGTGGAGACATCTGTGTTTAAAGATACAGGCACCATCAGTACAGTCAAATACTACTTTATCTGTGGAAAATAAAAGGTCAAATAACTAATTTAGTATTGTGAAATAGAGTCTTTTTCAATTTTCAGTGATGGACTTCGTTAAAAAATGATTTGGGTAACTAACTGAAGTTAGTTATTACTTTGCCTGTACTCAAATGCCCTCTTGGTAAACTTTAGAGTTTGCATGAATTAGAAAATAAAGTGCCTTTTCTGCTGCAATGAAAATGATATTTTTCTTTCCACACATCTGATCTTTTTTATTCTGCAATGACTATTTCCTCCTACATCCCAAATCAATACACTGTTTATCATAAGACTCAATATTGTTTCTATAGTTGTTATTATAAGAACTATTTACAAAACATTAGTACGGCATAGATGTTTTTTTTCTGATTCTCAAATAATTCTGCAAATTGCAGATGATGAAAGCAAGGTTAGAAAGATTAATTACATTGTCTAGAATCTGAACTCAAACTCAATGTCTATTGCAACTAAAAGCATGCTGTTTTCAGTGTTCTGCGGTGTTCCCATGACATGAAGGTGGGGCTCTCCACCTGGATAAGGCGATAATAACAGAGTGCTCGAAAGTAGGGTTATGAGTAGAATAACTAGCTCACCCTGAAAAAGTAAGTCAGCCTAACTTATTTCCCCCAACTCCTCATCTTAAAAATGGAAATAATCGTAGTACCAAGCTCATAGTATTGTGGTGAGTATAAATGATATTAGTTATTCAAAAGCAATTAACAAGTTAGCCAGTTACATAAGAACAAATGCTGGGTGATTCCACTTGTAGGAGGCATCAAAAACGGTAACACTCTCAGAGCCAGAGAACAGACAGGTGGCTGTCAGAGGTTAGGGGAATGGAGAGACAAAAGATGGTTGCTCCTTTACACTGAAGTGCAAAGCTTCAGTTATGCCAGATGAGTAAGTTCCACTGTACAACATAGTATTTATAATTAACGACATAGTATTGTGTTCTTTAAAGCACATTAGGGGGCCAGATCTCATGTTATATACTCTTATCACACACACACACAAATTTTTGACAGCAAGAAATATGCTGAATGCCCTTATTTTTGACCGTCTCCTAGGAATATGTCTGAGTCCAAACTCATCAAGAATGTGTATATTAACTGCATGCAATTTATTTTTTTTTTAACTACATGCAATTTTGTATATTGAGGAGCAATTAAAATCGAGATCGGCACATAACTGATAACATTTATTGGTGTTTTACTGTAACTTTGTAGATGTTTGTGGAGCACTGCACTGAATATGCAGGGATAAACACACTCACCCTGCCTGGAACATAATAAAGTTACAAATCTCCTCATGCACAGAAACCTGTTATGAACCAGGAGAATACAAATTTAAACTCAAAATGTGTTTGCTAGTAGACCTTGTGATGAGACATTTTTGTTTGCACCAAACACTGTCCAGGAAACAGAATATAAAGTTTTGGCAGCAATGTAAGAATACAAGGTTAAAAATGGAAATAATTAAAATCATTGTGGAGATAATATATGTGTAGAACTCTACAAATAACTGGATATTAATGAGTTTTATTTGGAAATCATTTTCCAGGAGAAGTTAACATATACATTCACTAAAACAGCTTCTATTCAATTTTCTTTTTTTTTTTTAATGTATAAATTCAGACAGTAAGGGAAACATGCCACCTTCCTAGGACAGCCTAGGAGGTCTATTTGGTTTACATATTTTACCTGACTGAGTTGAATTCCATAATGTGCCACTGCATTAGAAATTAATGCTAGGCAGACCACTTATTGACTTATTTATATTTTATTTTTCCCTTCAACCAGAAGAATAATTTTTATATCTCATTAATTTGTGTTGAGGGAAAATAACAAAAGTAATTAGCAAACAACTGTGAGTGGAAGATCTGTTATAAGTAATAATTATTGTCTCTGTATTCTGATCTCACACATATACACACGTTTTCTTATTTAGAATTTCTGAATTTTCTCCAAATTTTACAACAATCTTGCTCCTAGTTTTCCTTATTTACCAGGCCAAATGTCTCTAATGCTTTTCTCATGGAGGAATAATATAAATTTTATTAACATTAACTATAACATTACAAACTCAAGAGTCTCAAGGAATTATAGAATTTTGAAAGGGTCCCTCAAACAGATCACACAAAGGTCAAGAGCAAGCACTACTTTTTTCCTGTAGTTGCTAAGATATGATAAGGTGATTGACTGAAGAGAAATAGAGACCACACTCTTGCCGCCGCCCTCTTGTTCTGAGGGAGGAGTGTAGGGAAAAGTCAAAAGAGGAAGTGGAAGGAAAGAAGGAAGCCCACAATACCCAGCTATTATAAACGCTACTGTACCATTTCCAATAACAGAAGACAACACGATATGAATATTGTAGCTATAGGAAAAACACCAGAGGAGATATTAAAGCACTGCTGAGTTATATAAAGTCATTACATTCATTGTGTAATAATATTTCACTTCATATGTATCATCACTGATGTTATTATATTTCTCTTTCTCTTGAGATAGTCTCACTCCGTTGCCCTGGGTAGAGTGCTGAGGTGTCATAGCTCACAGCAACTTCAAATTCTTGGGCTTGATCAATCCTCTTGTCTTGGCCTCCCAGGTAGCTGGGACTACAGGTGTGTGCCACTCTGCTTGGCTAATTTTTCTGACTTTTGTGAAGATGGGATCTCACTCTTGCTCAGGGTGGTTCCTGAGCTCAGGCAATCCACCCACCTCAGCCTCCCAGAGTGCCAGCATTATAGGTGTGCGCCATACACGGCTTATATTTTTCCCCTCTATGGTATTTTTGGCAATAGAAATTTAACTCAACTCCAAAATAAAAGAAATTTAAGATCATAAATAACTACAATCACAGAACTTAATGTTTTTTATATGTACCTTAAAAAGACCTTTAGGTTAATTTGTATCTTTAAATTTAATTCATAGTTTCAGTATTTTCCTTACTTGAATGTAACATTGTAGAACTATGGATTATAGACATAGCAGACAAAGTGATTTACATGATCATAGCCTCCAACAGACGTTCACTATCATCATAATTAAATTGGATAGGTTTGACGAATGCGTGGTAATTGGTCTTCAAAGTAAGGTCAAGAATTTAAGTAATGATAAATTTTAAAATAAGAAAACAAACCAGAAAACTATTTCAATATTTTAATGAGAAATAACCAAATATAACTTCTCTGTTTTATTATTCTAATCATGAGAGTTCCCCCATGTAATTCAGTGGTTTGACATTAATCTAAGCTGATAATTAATAATAAGGTTGGAGCCACTAAACCTTCTCTTCTGCAGTTTCTTTGTTTCAAACATAAATACGGTTATAATTTAATGCCTCCATGTGAACATGAGAATTGCTGCAAAAACATTTTAATTATGTAATAGTTGTTCTTCTGATTCAGCTGAAACCACTGGCTAAGAGTTGTTCAGTTAGTAAAACGGTTCTATATTTCCTGGCATTTCCCTCGTATCCTCTATGAATAAAATTTCCCAGCCATTGAATCATTTCAAAATGTGGGAATGTACCTAAATCAGTAATTCACAAATAATAATAATAATAATAACGCCTTGAGTTTCAACTGGTTTAGTATTAATTACTTTATTTCAACAAATTTGACTTTGACAAATTTTAAGACAATTACATTTTTTCTTCTCCTTTGGACTTGATTTTTATTTGTTATCTTCTTACCTAGTGAATGAGACTAAAGATATAAGTATCTATACTGAAATGTTCACAGAAGAGTTGGACCTGGTGGATCTTTTGAAAACATGACATTGTGCTTTAAAATGGTTCCTACCTAGAGGTGCTCCAGAGAAATAATGCCCCTTCTATCTTCTACTAACTGTGGCATTAAACAAATTTTCTTATTTGAAAATTACATTTGCTCGTTATTATTTGGCACTTCAGTGATTGGTGTTTAGTTTACCGTTTTAAATAAGATCATCATATATGTAATACAATTATTGGACTTGTGAAGATAATAATTAAGTTTTTTTTATTAAATCATAGCAATTGAGTTTTGATTGATAGTTACATACCTGCGTTAATGTGGGAAACATTAACTGTTGTCACATTAGTGATTTTAATTCAGTATAATACCTTCTTTTTTCTCTTTCAATAAACTTTAGTCTTTACAGGATTCATTATTCCTGTATACTCCTTACTTAATGTCATCTATTCGCATATTGTGATTACTTTAATATCAGTCAACAGGACTTGAAGGTTTTTTCCAAAAATATACTCCCTTCAGACCCTTCAGCCAATTTCATTTTTAATCAGTCATTGAAGTAAACAATTTTAAAAACCTTCTACTTATAACTAGATTACAGTTTTCTGACAATATTTAGCAGTGATAAGATTTTGGTATTTTGGCTGAAATTTAATAGGCATGAAGAAGGTAAATATCAAGCACTCATTCTAAATTTAAACATTTGCCCCTGTAAAATACTTATAGGCATATCAGGATAAAAAAACTATTAAATGAGAACCAAGTATCTACTGACAACCTGATTCTTTCCTGATAATAGCCTAGTCTTCATGGTATTTAGAGAGACTTAAAGTGAAGGAAATCAATGATTACAATGAGAGAAAAGAGCCACGCTAAATTATAAAGACCTGCTCAAAACCCCAACTTAAAGTTCAGTAGAAAATCTTCACACACTTCCTCTCAAGGAACTAATGGTCCAACGTGTTACAAAGAAATCTAGTTTGAAAGACATTCTGCTTCCCCACTTTTTGTACGTGTAATACCATGCTGTACCCATGTTTTGCAAATTTTTGAATAACAAAAACCTTGAAACTAATTTCATACCAAAACATAACATATTGTATAACATTACATAGGAAGCCTAATGGAAATACCTCAAAGAACTAAATGTAGACCTAACATCATATTATACTGTTGATCTCTAAGTTATTTAACTCAACCCTAAGTAGAAAACATTTATGTTGTTTTCAATCTTCAGGTATTTTAAACTATTGAATAATGAATATATAAAATATCCAAGAAGCAAAATTTCAGGTCAAAGGAAAGTACAGTTATAATTTAAGGTCTCAAAATACTCACTAAAGAAATTATATTAATTTATGTTCCCATTCATAATATTTGAGGTTGACTTCTCCACCATAAACTCATAATCTCAACAAAGAGCAATGTTATCAGACTTTTTAATCTCTGACAATCTGGTACATTAAAATGGATATCACAATCACATTTTGATGTGCATTTCCTAAGTTAAAGTAATATAGTTAGGAAATTTTTTGTGTGCTCATTATTTATATTATTTGAAAGTTTCTACTTGATGGATAGATTTTTTTTTTGTCCTTTTTTAATTGAAGAAATGTTTTATATGCTGGGTAAACTAGTCCTTTTTTCCCCCTGTAATATAAATTGCAAATATTTTCTTCAATGGTCATTCATCTTTACATGAAATAGTTTTTGCTTTGCAGAATTTGTATGTCTGTGTAGTTTAACATATTCATTTTTATGTGCTCGGGGACTGCATTACAGTCCTAAACACTTTCCCACTACAATAGGTAAAATAAGTTAAAAAATACTTTTTTCACACGTTTTACTTTTCACAGCTAAATATCTGATCAATAAGTGTATTTCATATGAAGAGAGACGTATGGACCCAATGGCATTTACTCTTCCAAAAAGGTGACTAATTACTCCAATAATATGGTTATTTATGAAATTAACTAATAAAAACAATATTTCCACCTATTAAAATCAGAGGATATATTCAAAAGAAAAGATCCCATTATAAAAAGAACCGCACAGATAAGATACTTTTATATTATTACATAACTTCTACATGAAGATAAATAACTTTTCTATATCTATAAAATGACATAAAATTAATGCATGAAAAGGCATATCAAGTTCTTGGATAGACGATTAAACACTGAAAGTCACTCAAAGACATTGGAGCTGGAGAGGATGATGGAGTGAAGCATCCCTGGGCGGGTGTGCACACACACAGGTGCACAAGATACGTTTCTGTAGGTGGTGTATGTTTATGTGGGTGCGTTCAATTACCATAGAGTTAATGTTGGGATCTGCTGTGTGCTTGCTCAGTGCGCAGGAGGTTAACATGACCTACTTGGTGTCACGGCTGTGTGGTGAGATGTGGTACTTTAGCAACACTGCCTTTTTCATATGATAGTATTTAACCTTGGTTTAGACATTAGCCTGGAAATACATATGAGAGATGAATGAGCATATATTATATACATAGTGGCAGAAAAAGAATATGTACACTAAAGAAACTAGGGTAGAGATGATTGTTAAAAAGATAATTTGTATCTATGAGACAGTTAGAAATTGTATGTCAAGGAGAATTAGGGTATGACACTGGGGAAAATCAGGTGGCTGATGTCAGAAAGGAAGTATATGTGCAGCATTGGTTGGAAGGAACCAGTAAAAGAAATAAGGCAACAGCAGAAAATGGAAATATTTTAGGATGGATGAGGATACAGGACCTGTAAGGAAAAAATGTAACTTGAAAAAATTCATTGGTAAGAACATAGCTTTCCAGCTTGAAAAATACAAAGAAAAAATTTGGGTTTGGTGATAAGAGTAATCGATTCGAATTGGAATTTTCAGGAAACAATTTTGGAACAGCAAAGACAAAAATAATCTACAGTATTTTGCTCTATTTCCAATGTCTGTGAATGAAGGGTTTTGCTATAAAAGCCAGAATAACTGAATTTCTCTTTGGCATTTTTATATAAAGTTGTGACATTTGCTTTGGGGGAATAAAAACAGCATTTTGTCTTAGCTTTGCAGAGTGAAACATACTTGAGGCATTGTTTTGCTGGCCCTAGAAATGCTCTTCCCTGACATCTTCGTGCCCTTTCTTGGTGCTTCTCAGAAAAGTTTCATGTTCACTCAAGATCAGTGTGCGTGCTCGACGCAGCCCTGAAGTGTGGCTTTCTATTCTCCACTACAACTTTCACTCTTCTAGATCAAAACTGGGGCTTATTCAGCATTACATCCTTGGAGCCTAAGAATGAATATGTAAGAGAAAAGAAATCCCTCTTAAAAGTGCCGGAACTGAGAAGGTTTTTGCCTTGGGCTGTGAGATAGGCTTGCCCAGAGAGCACTGTCACACATTAGGTTTCCTTGATACAAAGTCATCCTTTCTGGATGCCCACACAAAGCTGTTCTGCCAACTGGTGGCTCTGAGGATTGTTTATTCCTATAGACCAATCATCTGCTCCCTTTTCAGAAGTTATTACAACACTACACCATCTGTAACCTTCCAGGATTCAAAAAAAAAGTCTGTTCACAATAGAAATAAATAGATTGACACCAAATGTGGAAACAGCCTAAATGCCCACCAACCCAGGAATGGATTAACAAGCTGTGGTATATGTACACCATGGAATACTACTCAGCCCTTAAAAAAATGGAGACTGTACATCCTTTGTATTAACCTGGATGGAAGTGGAACACGTTATTCTGAGTAAAGCATCAGAAGAATGAAGAAGCATGAACCCTATGTACTCAATTCTCATATGAGGACAATTAATGACCTAGTACATTGTGGGGGTGGGGGTGGGGGAAGGGGAGAGAGAGAGAGGGAGGGGGTTGGAGAAAGGAAGAGCGGAGAGTGGGAAGGGGGGAGGGGCGGTGGTCACGGCCGGCGTGTGACACAACTTTTGGGGACAAGACACAATTGTAAGAGGGACTTTACCTAACAAATGCAATCAGTGTAACCTGTTTTCTTGTACCCTCAATGAATCCCCAACAATTTTAAAAAAGAAATAAATAGATTGAGAATGAATCTAACAATATTGGTGAGACATGAACTCCTTAGCTTTTCTTCATGGTTTTTACATTTAAATAAAGGATAATATATGCCAGCAGTTTACTAAATTGGGGTCACTATTAAATATATATTCATGCATTCAACTAGTACATTTGACAGTATGTTATGTGCCAGAAAATCTTCTGGGAGATTTGAATATATAGCAGTGAACAGGATAAGTCGCTGCTCTGTCAGGAAAACAAAGTGACAGACACGTTAGCTGACTATTATATTTTTAGTTTAAATTGAGATTGTCCTCTCCTAAGATTACAGACTATAAAATGGACTGCGGGTTGAGTACTCCTAATACTGAGGAGCAGAAGTGTGTCAGATTTCTGTTAGATTTTGGAATACTTGAAGAGATGCAGTGACATGTCTTGAGGACAGGACCCAAATCCAAACATAAAGTTCACTTAGGTTTCATATACGTCTTACTCATATTGTCTGAAGGTAATTTTATACATTATTTTTATTAATGTTGTGATGAAACAAAATTTGTGTACATGAGATCAGAGGCAGAATTTTCCACTTGTGCCTTAACGTTGGCGCTCAAAAATTTCAGATTTTAGAGCATTTTGGATTTTAATTGTCAAATTAGGGATGCGCCACCTGGATTTTCAATGTATACACAACAAATAAAAGAGATAAAAGTTGTCAAATAACTTTACCTTTTGCAAGTAGCACAAGACATTTACTAACATGATTTTCAGAGAACAAGGTCATGATTTTTAAATGACATTGGGGAAAAGTGTGTCATGCTAGAGGTTTAGAGGGTCCAGGAAACAGGACACTAGGTTGTTGCTATGCTTCCTCAGTACCAGGAAAAAAACAAAAACTTGAAAATATTTTCCATCGTGTGGTATACAATAATTTAAGCTGAACCATAGATTGATCAGTGAGAAACAGAAAAGGCAAGACCAGAAAAAATAATTTGGCTGTAACTATAAACTTTGAGGAGTAATTATCACATTTAAAATATAGCATCCTAGGACGATACTATATTACTAAACCCAATTACTAGTAAAAGCATTTTTAGTATCTCAAAATCGAATCTCTTCTCAATTGAAATTTGCACGTTAATGCAGTGGCTGCAGGATGCCTTTCCTGCCTCGCAGCTGCCAGGATGTGTGTTAATAACGCACTAATCCATTTCTCCACTACCTTTTTCATATTGTCACTTCCCGTCTGGTTCCCTGAACCCTGTTCTGGCGTGTGGTCACGTTAATGTTTGATGGTACAAGTGCATTTTATTATTTATTATTATTAAAAAATCTACCTCTTTCAAAGACAAAGAACTAAAAAATAGCCTTTGACTTTGGGACTTTCTCTTTCCCTTTCACTGTGTTTTGTTTTGTTTTTTTTTTTAACTTTTTAATTCTTCTTTCACCCCCTTTTCTTCCTTTTTTCCCTCTCATTTCTCAGCTTCTCCCTCCTTTCCCCACTCTTTCTTTTCTTTCTTACTGAGGAAGTTTTAATTACTGTCTTGTTTAGTCACTACCTTTTCTTTTTCATTCCACTCATGGTTTAGGGTTATTACGTTGTACCATTATTGGAATTTCTGTTTTTAGTAGGTCCTTGGTCTCCGGGGATTCAAAGACAGAACCTCCGGACCACAGATCAGTGGTAAGATAAGATTTATTATACAGAACTGAATACAGAAAAAAGCTGCTTCTGGCAGAGAGAAAGACACAAGTTAAAATAATTGCAGCCTCAGTCCTTTGTCTACAGGTGTATATGTGTGTGTGTGTGTGTTAGGATATATATGTATATGAATATAAACACACACACACACACAAACAAATGAATGGATACATTCCCTTCTGTTGGGGCAAGGTTAATGAACATGTTGACAAATGAACAGATACAGACCCTTCTGGGGCAAAACATCAGTGCCTTCCCTTCATGAAATTGGCCAGGCCTAGGAAGTGTGCCGTTCCATTCAGTCCTGAATGTGTGAACCCTGCATCAGTGAGGTACAACCCTTGCCCTGTCAGCTCCTGTGGATTGGGGTGGGACTCCGACACCCGAGAGGAGAAGGAACTTCATGAACGGCGGAGCTAGCGAGCCTCCATGGTATTATTTCTAAAAATGAAGAGAACATGGGGAGGGAGGCTGAGGTCTGGGGCAGAGGCACTGCTGGAAACCTGAGGCGTCTCCCCAGCAGGTGTCTACCCCCTCCAGCTTCTGGATCTTCCTGCAGCCCCTCTGCCTGCCCTCCAACTCGCTGCCTCCTCTGCCAGCTGCTGCACCAACACCCCCAGGGCGGAGCCGCAGAAGGCCTGGAAGGTCTCCCCGTGGGCTCTGGCCACACTGCCCTCCACCACCCACTCTGCCTCAGCACAATATGCCTCTTACTTTGTCTGCTAAAGTATCACTGTATACCATCTTTATGTGTGTATTTAATTTTTTACTCTAATTTCTTACTTTGCTTTGTACAGCAGAAATAGAAAAATGGTACATACCTCAATAAAAGGAATGCTAAGAACTATTAGCCTTCACTATTCAATTTAATGTGATTCATAAAAATAAAAAAAGTAATACATAGCAGTATATGTGTACAAATATGGTAGACAAACTCAGTTAGTGTTACACATATTTATTGAAGACATATGTAAAAGCCTGACTTAATGTCAAATCACACGAATAAACATCCTCAGGACTATCAGTTTAAATGTTTACATTAAATATGCTTGAATATCTAACCAAGAGAAAAGCAGTCCACAGCAAATAAAAAAATTAAGATACAGATGTGCTGAAAGAAGTAGAAATATAACCTAAATGTCCCACAGCAGAGGCACGTTATAATCGAATATGAGAGAGGTGACCCCACTCGGCTCACCAGGGTCAGCCTCACACGTGACCCCAGGTGACCCTGACTCAGCTCACCAGGGTCAGCTCATGCGTGACCCCAGATGACCCCAACTCAGCTCACCAGGGTCAGCCTCACATGTGACCCCAGGAGACCCCAACTCAGCTCACCAGGGTCAGCCTCACATGTGACCCCAGGTGACCCCAACTCAGCTCACCAGGGTCAGCTCACAAGTGACCCCAGATGACCCCGACTCAGCTCACCAGGGTCAGCTCACGCGTGACCCTAGATGACCCCGACTCAGCTCACCAGGGTCAGCTCACATGTGACCCCAGATGACCCTGACTCAGCTCACCAGGGTCAGCTGACTCATGACCCCAGGGAAGCCTGCATGCAGCCTTCGGGGAGTGGTTTCACCCCTCAATCATCACCTGCAGAGAACTGAGTGACATCCTGCAAAGGCTACGTCATAAGGAGATTTTGTTCTGGAAGGTGGCTGTTCCATGAACAAGAATTACAGAAATCCTGCATTTATACTGAAGGTCAAATTTTCCGCAAGTAAAGCTTTTAGTTACCACCCTCCAAAGCATAAAAATAAAGTGAAATACTCTGCACTTCCCCACAATATGTTTTTCTTTCCTGTTGGGTTTCTGCCTAAAATACAGCCCAGTGACTGAAGTTAAATGACATCCAGGTGCTAACACTGGCAAAGGGCTAAAGGCAATAAAGAGACTTCTACCTGGAGCAGCGTCGCTGGGCAGCAGGTGGCCAGTGAATCCATGTGGATCTTGGCTCCGCGCCTTTATGTTCTGTACAGCACAGCACATCATGAGCTGAAAGGGAAGAAATATGCACTTAGGTCTCAGGACATCCCCCTGTAAATCAATGCTTAAGGAAAAAAAAATATCTGTCTGTGACAGAAGTAAAGGGTGGCTGTGATACGTACACAATGGCGTATATTATACATTATATACAATTCTACTCAAATTTCACTTTCATATAAATACAATTGTAACATATACCTCACCAGCTTCTATTCTATGTTTAACTCTTATCATGCTTGCTGTCTGATAGTCACTCCCTTCAGAGTCGTGAAGGGCCACTCCACGTCAAGAGGCCTCCCTCTGCTGATCCATCCACTCCAGTGAGACACGTGTGAACTATTTTCTCAAAAACAGAAAAAGGGAGTCCATAGGGATGTTTTGCTTTGCAAGAAGGAAACAGAAGTTTTCCTCTTCCAGGGAAACAAATATCATTAATCCTCCTTATATAAGAACAAAAATACTTTATTCTTCAAACAGAACACTAGGCAATGGCCTAAGTTTGGGCATTCCATTCTATACCATTTATGAGTCCACATGGGGCCCTGACGGCCAATTCCAATTACATGCAAGGAAGAGCTAACCTTGCAGACTCTGTCAACACAGCAGCCTTCGTAAGTGGCCCCAGGGGTTCACAAACCTATGCATGCTTCTCATCAAAGCTAACATCAACATAACGGATATTGCTCTCCACCATTGGGGGCAATTTCTTTTTATTTGAAAATTTTCTTTCAGGTGACTAGGGGATGAAAATTTGTTGACACATTTGTAAGGCGCATATACAATAGAAATCACTCAATGTGGAATTGCAATTTAGAGACACATTATTTAATGAGGAAGTTTTAGCCTTCAAAATATAGTAAAATTAAATGTCTATTAGCTGTCTTTTTTTTTTTTACAAGTGCAATTAAACTATCTGAAAACATATTTAAGCAGTCATACCAATTTTCTTTCATGTCATGAGTCACTTTCTACAAAAACTCAACTGACATGAAAGAAAATATATCATTTCATAAGAAGTAACTAATGATAACACCAAAGGTCAGGGTATCTTATTATGCACATGTATCAACAGTATTATTTTGATAGATTTTTACATTTATTTTTCAATGTTAGTTTTTTAAAAAGCTATTATAGGTCAATTTGTTGATTATATCTAAAATTTAGCTAAATTTAGAATAATAATAAATTAAACATAATTATTTAAAATTAATTTTAAATAATTAAATATTCACTACAAAAAAACACAGATATGTTGATTGCTAAGGAAAAAAAACTAATAGAATTCTTTGGTCCAGAAGAATTCTTTCTGATCCTTTGGTCCAGAAAGGTCTCACATAAAGTAAAGATGGGTGAGGAATAAAAGCTTATCAAATACCTTAATTATAATGATAGAGGATAAAACAAACATATAAGTAAGCAAACAAGATGTCTTATCAACTACAGCTTCTCATAACCTAGAAAATCAAGTCCACGTGGACTCATTACATAGGATTGTTGCCTCCAAAATAGTTTCAGTTTCAACTTTTGATAAAAAGCTTTGACACTACAGTAACTTACTGAGGACTTACTGTAACGTATTAGAAAGTAATGGCACATACACAGGCATGGTAGATTTGTTTTCCCAATATAAGAACCTGAGGATGCAACTGTGTTTAACGAAAACCCTAGAGCGTACGTTTAGTGCAGAAGAGCTGGAGTCACCCGAGACACCCTCCTTGGAAAGATTGGCTTGCTCAGACAGAAAACTGAACCAGGAGACTTCACAATCCTTCTCAAGGGGGAAGAGCAACATAATCACAAACTCTGCATTTCCAGCTTGAATTTTAGCTGAGCTCATGCTAAGATTTCTAATCACCAAGCCTGTTCACCTTCTACTCTGACATCCATACAAGGAAGCGAAGCTATTCAACCAATCTTGGTACATTAGTCATGAAACTTTACACAAATCAAGTGAAAAATGCAGGTTCCCGGTCAGGTAACAGAAACTGCTAGCATGGGGTGCTCAGCAAAATTGTTACATAGTAGACTGAACAGGTGCTCAATTAGGGCAGCTGGGGGAAAGTGCCTACTACTTTCTTTTTTTTTTTTTTTTTAATTCAGTTTAATATAAGGGTACAGGTGATTAGGTTATGTTGTTTGTGTTTCTAAGGTAAGTTCAGCTTGTAGTTGAGGTGGCTGAGCCCTTCACCCTGGTGATGTGCTGGGCACCTTCACAATGCGTCCGTCCTCCGGTCTCTCCTTGCCCCACTTCCTCCTTCCTCCCTCCCCTCCACCCACTTGACTAAACTTGTGTTATCCTCTCCTACGGGCATGTAGTTTTTCTATTAGACTAATATTAATATTGAGTACATTGGATACTTGCATTTCCATTCTTGTGACACTACATATGAAGGAATGTTTCCATTCTATTTAGCCGACCACTTTCTTGGGTGTCTCAGCATGCTAAGGCGCCCAAGTCTGGCTCAAATTGTCCCTGACTGCCTAGAGCTGCTTGGGTCATCCTACAGTGCCCTTCAGCTCAATCCACTGTAATACTAAAATCACCACCTAGTGGGAAACTATAATATCATCCCTGTGACAAGGACAGATGATGGTAACTGTGCCTGAGTGTTATGTTATGTTTCACTGTGAACAAGCAAAGATACAATGCAAAAAGTTAATATTACTTATTGGGAAGAGATTTAGGGCAATTCCACAGGCTGGGCTGATGTAAATTTTGCTTGCAACCCACCTTCTGTGGAAGAAACTCCTGTGCCTCCCGAGAGCAAAAAGCCTAGTAAGGAACTTCCACTAAACTAATCTAACTCATCACCCTGGTCTTGTTGAGTCATTCTTTGGTATTTCAGTTCCTTCTCAGAATTTTCCCAAAACAAGTGTAAGAGAACCAGTGAGTGTGGCACTATTTGTACCCCCAAGCAAAAGAGCGAGCAATTCTGACCTCTTACAGTAACCATGCTTAATTCTCGTCTGCAGGGCTCCATCCTGCCACACAACTCAAGCATGGACACTGCTTAATGTCGTACAGCATTGTTTTTTTTCTTTCTGTGTAAGCATATTTCTCTTCCTTTCCTGTTTTTATCACAGTAAGAACTATTATGAAAGACTAAGTTAAAAATTTACCCACTCTTTTTTGCTCATTTTACTAGTTCAGAAAATGAGAAGAAATGTGTCTTTGACAATAACAGGAGTGACATAGTAGAGTCATATTTTTTGTTTGTTTGCTTTGTTTCTTATTTAATTTAAAAAAAAAAAAAAATAGATCTGTCTGTTGATTTGTCCAGCCCATGAAGTCTAAGAGGAATTACTTGGTTTGTAGGTAGGAAAGATAACCTGAAATTGGGTTAAAGGTAAACTGACATTTAGGGAGTAAAAACAGAAAAGATATCAATCACATCTTTACATGATGCCTCACCCCAGTGTGAGTTTATTTTGTTTATATGCACCCAAATACAGAAAGATCAGATGAAGATTTGGAGCTGTCTGAGTATTGTAGGCTGAAAGAGAGTTAATTCACAGCCTGGAGAATTCATGAGATTCACAAGAACACTGAGATTAGTCTAGGTGTAGATGTTTACTGAACCATTGTGCCAAACTCATTAAAAATAGTTTTAAAATTTTTCTCAAACATTATTGAGATAATATCAGAACTATATTAAATAATAATAATATTAAAGTATTATTGAGCTCTATAGAGACTTAATTTTCAAAGAAATAAGAATTAACTGTAACAAGAGTTAATCACATTTAACTCTATTCCACTTTTATTTCTAACAACAAATTTGTACTAAATCAGTCAGTATTTTTCTCCAGATAGAATACTTTATCCTACCAGATAAAATAAACAAAATACCTATGAGATTTAATGACCTTTTGACAATAAGCTATTTTCCCATCTGATTATATGTGATAATATATATAACATTTATATTATTTATAACATAATTATATATTTATATAACATATAATAACACTTGTCAATGTAAAATTATATATTCATATATATGTAATTATATACTAATGTATAATACAGAAGGTGCCAAAAAATATATACAAATTTTAAGAAAGAAAATACTATTACATTTATAATACTTAAGTCATGTTTGACTGCAATTGTAAGAGGTGCTCAACATAACTTGTATTCATCTCTTGTTATTGCTATATTTGAATATTATAATTTATTATAGTTTTTCTTTTCTTAAAATGTGCATACATTTTTGATGTTCCCTGTATATATAATGTCTATGCTATATATACAATTATATATCATATAGCATCTAAGTATATATATATATATATATATATGTATATATGTTGTATATAACACCATTATAAATTTATATGTGTATACCTCAGTACTGTACTTCATGGAACATTAAAGTAGGAGACACTTGCAAAAAATAGGTATGTAGGTATTTATATATACATAGGTATTGGCATAAATACATATAGGAGTTCTATATCCTAATGTTGGATTTAAAGTACTATGCTAGATTCAAGGATCATTGTAAATTGATGTCATAATCCAAATTACTTAATTTAGGGTAGTGTACTTCAAGAAATATTAAAATAAGAAAACACAAAACAAATATATTTTTTGTTGTTGTTAGCAGTTTGGCCAGGGCCGGGTTTGAACCCACCACCCTCAGTATATGGAGCTGGTACCCTACTCACTAAGCTACAAGCACCGCCCCAAAACAAATATTTTTAAAAGTTGGATCGTTCATAAAGGGGCATAATGTGTTTGTTGTTAGATGAGAAGAGATTGGAAAGGGATGGGAGAAGATGGCGTTCCATTTTAAAAGGTGTGTTAAAAGTTTGTTCTTTGAAATGCTTTTGAAACATGGTACATTCTGCTTCCTCTAGTAGACAAGAAGTTTACAATATCTTATAGGATTCCAGACCAAGGCCAAAAAAAGCTTCTGTACATTAAACCACCAGCAGTCCAACTGTATGGGTAAACAGAGAGTTGTCCTGGTAAACATCCACCATTGCTCATTGCTTATGCTTTAATAATGTATGCTACAGAAGAAATGAAACAATCTACCCATATTGATTAGCTGGAGACTGTTTAGAATGACAACTTACAGAATGCTGCTTTGAGAAATGCAGTACCTGAAAAATAAAAAATGCCCATTTCCACAAAACTCCGGTACAGAAGAACAAAGCCATGACCAAGTCCGTCCACACCTTCCTGCATAGCCCCTACCGCACAGAGTCACAGGGAGAGCAGCGTAAGTCTGGATTGCAGCTACAGAAGGGAGCAAAGGTATTTTCTTGTATGCTAAAATACTTTTTTTAAACAAATATGAGCTTAGATACACTGACGTTTTAGAGACATGAAACAAGAGAAATCTTTTAAATGTAGCGGAAGTATTTTAGGATGCAATATGTTGGTGGAATGAAATGCCGGGATTGAAGGATGAAGGAGACAGGCACAATATTTTTCCTGCTATTCTCTCCAGACAGAGAAAGCTTCCCTAGTGTTCACAATACCAAGACGTCCCTTCCCTCACACAGGGCAGGAAAAGTGAATGGTTTATTGAATTGATGAATCCGGAGGGAAAGGGAGTGCAAGTTGTTGATGAGACTATCCCTCAGCACTCTCTCAGTCATTACCAGCAAGGAACATGAGTCTGTTCCATTCTTCTAAGGACAGCTTCTATCCTTAAGCAGGAATGCCTGTGTCAGCCTAACCTGGATAGGAATGCAATTCATCACCCATGGGTTCAGAAAAGGAAAGCATTGGCCAGTAAATGATTTGTCGCTAATATGCATTTTGGTCACTATTTCGTATGTGAGTGCAGAAACTTAGTGCTATTAATCGAGCCCCCTTTCATCGAATATGTGTTATATGGCTAAAAACTTCTAGAAATACAATGTATTTGTACGTACATTTCAGAGAGAATCCTTTTGGGATTAAGATTCATGTGTTGGGCTTGGAGCGTTTTAACAGATGCGGGATATTTTGAATCTGTCTTTTCTAATTGGCCATTTTGTGACATAAGTCTGATCTTTACAATTTAAAAAAATCCGCAGTTACAATTTTGCTTTTATGTATCAGCCTGGGCAAGAGGCCAGGCTTCATACTATCTGGCAGGTCACAGCAATTCTCCGATGTTTATCACTAGGTGAGTGGCCAATTCTGTGCCTCATCAAAAATTTCTTAGTACATTTTCTGCATGAGTCAGATTTACATAAATGATGGTGCCCCATTAATTACACAGGACCTATAGGCTTCTACAAAGCCACAGGCATGAGGACTGTATGAATCGGGCAAGGAGTGGCTCAGTCAAATTTGAAGAACAAGTGTGACCTCAGCAAATGCCAACTATCAGAAGCTTGTAAGTTAATGCCACCCAGACAGGCTTCCCCTCAAAAGTGGACTTATAGGCATGAGCAGCCTCAGACTGCAGGCTACTGGTGCTTGATCATGAGTTAATTATTCACCTTCAGTTTTCTCTGGTTTCAATTACAAGCAACAGAATATTCCATGTATAGCATTTCTTCCATGAGGAGTTGAAGGTACTTGAGTTCTGATGATAGCACAGAATGTCTAAGAGGTCCTAGCTTTACATGGTTGATTATGTGCCTTGCCAGGAATTTCTTCATTGATTGCCTTCAAAATTCATCTTCCGTTTAAGTGATGAAAAGATTTTTAGAATGTAGTTTACACACATGCTCAAAAGAAACTCAACTCAAAGAAATAAATGGGAAATTCTAAGGCCACATAGGTATTGAAAGTGAATATAGCAATTGCCTGTTCCCTGAGGGAAAAGGCTGAAGTGATTTCTGAAATTAATCCTCTAAAGGGAACAAACAGGAGACATGTGAGAAAGGAGTTGGGAGATGTGTTACATCGAGCCCCGACCTGGATTTCATGCTAGTTGGGATTCCTCAGCTTAAGAAATTAAAAGTAGATAAGTCTCAGTCTCATCAGTATATGTTTTGCACAAATCTCCTTCAGACAAAATTTAGAAGGTTATATTACTGATACAGTTCAGTAAGCAAAGGGAAAGTAAGATAGATAATTGCTTTGCAAATGTGTATCTGCAGGTAAAGGACACAATTCAGAAACAAATTAAGTCAAATTAAAGTACTACTCAGGGAGGTTTTCCTGAAATGCATGAATTAACAGCAGCAAAAATTAAAAGTATGAGAAATAGAATGCTGCCCCAGAAGAAGAAATAAGTTGAAATGTAGCATTAATGAGGAATGTTGGCAACTGTCTTGGGAGTATACACACTAAAGAATGAAGCAAGGATTTAAACAACTACTCACACACCAACGTTTATAGTGCCGTTATTCACAAAGCCCAAAAGATGAAAACAGCCCAAGTTTCCATCGATGCATGTATGAATGAGTGGAAGTTTTCTCATGTACAGCATGAGATTCACCCTTTTCATTCTACTGCCATTACATTTCTCTGAATCAGAATTGACAGCTGCTATTGAGACATCAGAGGCTAACTTGATTTTTTTTTTCTCCTCATTAATGTTTTTCATTGCAGATAATGTTTTTCTACCTGAAAATTTGGTAAATACTTTCTCCGCCTTTAAAATTCAGTATCTTCTCCTCTGCCCAGTGCTACAGTGGAGGGTGGTGGAAGGTCTTCAAGTGGGATGTCCCCCAGGGGTGGCCCATAGAGTTGGGGGGAGGGTCCCAGAGTGGGAGTGGCAGGTGGAGAGAGGCTCGGAAGGTGGGAGGAGGGTACCCCACCTTCACAGCATTCCCACTGCTGAGGGCTCAGGCTGCTCCTAGCTCTGTGACTACTCACAGGGTCACAGCATCCTGTAACCCACACACCAGCCCAACAACTGTTATCACAACAGGCTCAAAGCCACAGAGGACTAGGAAATGTGCCCAAGTCCTGAGTCACCTGCAGTCTCCTTGGGGTCATTCGCTGTTCCTCTAGTTCTACATCTGTGCTGTTAAAATATTCCGGACAAGAATCATCTCCACTTCCTCTCTCGTTGTCTAAAACACAATGCAAAGGGAGTCTAGAAGGCCCGCATGGCAAACAAAAATTTAGTGTTTATCAAACCCAGTACTATCTTCCTTGCACTATTGATGCAGAAAATGTTGAGCACCTCCACCTTTTAGAAGCATAAGACAACATGCAAAAGCGAGAGGCATCCCAAAATAATGATAGAAGTTTATTAAAGGTGAATGAAGAGACAGGGCGAAATCAAATTCTGCCTTAAGAATTCTGTCTTGATCTAGAGAAGATTCTATTTTGATCTAGAGAATAGAGAGGCCTTGCTGTCTTCTCTTGTTTCATCAGATCTATAAGGCTGTAAAATACATAGTTACTCTGTGATATGAAAGCTTCAATGAGACTCATTTGAACATTGAAAGAATCTCCAGGTGTAACTGTAAATATTCCATATTATTTAAACGGTACTGATTTCACGCTGAATTAAAGAAAAAAAAAAAGGTTTCTATTGTTACATTCTGTCCTCTTTCTTCTGGGCTTCTCATTCGACTTTTCATTGACTTTCTACATAGTCATTGATATGTGCAGGGGTAATGCCGGGTTGCAGTTTATCCCAAAGCCAAATATAACAAATGTGTCTTGCTTATCCACTTCCAAAGACCAAAGGTAAACATTGTTCATCCCACATTGACTTTAAATTTTAAAATATTTTTATTTCTGTGTATGTGTGATAATTTTTCAACTTAAGAATACGTGTTTGGAAGACATGTTTGATAAACCTTGAAATTAAGAGACAGGCATTTGAAAGAACCAAAAATAATTTAAACAAGGTGTTTTGGAAATAAAGCCTAGAAGTTGGACTGAATTACATGTACACACGTACTTTCTCTCTCTCAGACTTTCTGCAAATACTCTCACTTTTCAACTTTAAACATCATAATAGCCACATTGGAATGGCTCTCTGTAGTAGTTAACAATTTTAGGTGGAACCTGGTCTTCATCCTAAAGTAGTTACTTGTTTTGTAGAGTAAATTTTTTACAACTTTTTCAATGCATAGAAACATTCTTTAGACATAGTTATTTCATGAAGTCTTTAGTTAGAATAGTCAAACACTGATACGTAGATATTCTAGTATCAAATATGACCAACAGTAGTCTCAATCACCAAAGTCAACTTTTTCATCTATGTAAAGCTCATTAGAGACAATAGTCACACCAGGTCTCCAGCTTCACCTCATGTTTCAACCCTGTGCATCTGTCTGGACTGTAGTTTGTATTTGTGTATTTATCCTTTGACTCATAATAGTTTTTTATGTTACACAACTGATGTGCTTTTGGAAAATAACTAAAAAAGTCAAAGCAAAAGAGAAAAAAGCAATAACAAAACCAATAACCTCAAACAGAATACATTTCTGTGTGGACCCTTCTGCATGAATTTTTATTAACATGTGCAGATTCACAGTTCTATTTAGGTAGTTTTAATTATATAGGAGCACTTTGTGAAACACCTGACTAGAGAGGATGGACCCTTAGTACCTGAGGACCTAGAAAGCACCATGTAAGAATTAGCTATTATTTTTTTTAATAGTCTCCTTTTTTTGACACCTTCTATAAGAAGTTTCTCTTTTGCCTTTTTTTTAAAGAAGAGAGATTTAAATGGACCGACTCTTTACCTAGCTACGAGCTGATGCGCCAGCAGATAAAGGATCCTGGAAAGGTGTACATAGTAAACGTCATCTTGCTGGGAAATGTTTGTGATGTCACATTTATTTCTGGAATGTAGCTGAAAACGAATCATTTTAGCAGTTGTTTTTTTTTGTTGTTGTTGTTTTTTTAGGTTATGAATTAGATGGAATGAGAGGAAAACACTTTTGTGTCTCAGGAATCTTAGGAGAGCCTTCTGCTTCTCTGTGCGCTGGATGAGCCTTGATCCTCTCAGTCATCCTGCCATCAATTTGTGTTTTATGTTTTCTGATTATCTTCAATTTCATTGAATACGGTGCTTATAGTTTTTACCCTTCTCCTTTATAAAATGGCATTTCTCTGTTACATTTGTTTGGAATATGCACTTAAATGTGCAATCAAATAATAATGCAAAAATGGTGGTTTCATAACACATTTGTGTTTTATACTCTGTGAACTGCTTAGCTAACCAGACAAGAAACCGTTTCTTAAAATTCTGTCTTTTGAGATGGTGCTAACATTAACGTTCAGTGCAAATGCTAGTAACCAAGGTTCCAATGGCGCCTTTTATACACTCTAGGTAACCACAATTCATTTTGCACGCATTATCGGGAATAAAGACTTCACAGCAATGCTCTGTATTATCATGCCTCAGTCCCCAACTAGATTAATTTCACCAAAAGAGTCTTTTGGTGAAGACAATTTACACATTTATATGCTGTTGCAGAGAGCCAGACACATATTTACCATGTAAAATATACTTAGAAATTAAAGTTGCAAAGGTGAATGTAAAACTGTTACAACAATTTAAAAAACCATTTGAGATGGAGAACAGTTAAATATTCAGAGCCACTATTGTCTGAAACTAGTAGGAATAGAGTACATAATATGACAGAAAGTGTCTAAATTTAATTATTCTCAAGAATGTTTAAGGTTAAACACTGTGAAATTATAGTCTTTAACCTTATCTCACATTTCCAAAAATTATTATCCAAATTCCTGTTCAGGTGGCATTTCCCATATGTATTAATCACAGCCCCTGCTGTGAAATGGCACAGTGTGCACCAGGGCTCGGACAGCACTTTGTGGGGAAAAAAATATGAGACAAAGCAAAATGAATAAATATTCACAGGGTCAACCATAACTGAGTTTTCCAAGAAAGTTCCTGGTGGGGTTTTAGTAATAGCTTGGAATTTTAACAAATACTGATGAATAATTTAGTCTTTAAATTTTAAATCTATGTGGGTTAAATAAATGTAATTTTACTTATATACATAATTCCTTTTCCAAAATATTTTAATTTAATATTTTACTGCTGACTCTTTCCTCCTAACCCCCACCCAGCAAAGTGTTCCCATATACAGTTCTTCTCAGTATTCACAGGGAACAGTTTCCAGGACCCTTATAAACCTCAATACCCATGAATGCTGAAGTCACTTATATAAAATGCTGTAATGTTTACATATAACTGTAAATTATAAATCATCTCTAGATTACTTCTAAAAACCAAAACAAGGCCTACGTATCATGTCATTCCAGTGTACTTAACAGTATTCAATATGAGGCAACATTAAGTTTTACTTTTGGAAACATTGTGGAATATTTTCAACCTGCAGTTGATGGAACGCACAGAATCAGTAACAATGGATAGAGAATAATAACTGTATTTTCCTTATTTACAAGTTGTTTTCACATTATGCAAGCATAGTATAAACTACACAATAAAATACCATAGTTCATAAAATACATACATACAGCATGTCCCAAAGGTCACCATGCATATGTATGTATAAAGAGAAAAATGGGAAATTGTAGGTAAATGTACTTTTATTTACAAAATATTCATTACAAAACTTTACAAAATATTTTCTAAATATTTCTTTATGTGTTGACATATAAATATAAAAATATTAAAAATATAAAACAATCAATAATAATATGAAACCAACATATAAACAACTACATGCCCACACCAAAGAAAAAGAAGAAAACTATAGTCTATCAAAGGGAAGGAAAAAGCTAGAAGAGGGGAGGGCAAAGAGGAGGCAGGGACCGGTGGGATCTCACCTAATTTGCACAAATACAAGGGTGTTCAGCTACAACTTGAACTTTACCTTAGAAATGAAAACAATGTAACCTAAACATTTGTACCCTTAATCTGAAATTTAAAAATGTATATATAATATAAAATATACCATGAGTTTTCTATTTTTTTTTCCCCTTTATGGCAACCTTTGGTGCACCCTGTGTGTATATACATATAATTAATCAGTGGGGCTTTTGCCAACCTAACCGCTTTCCTCAAACTACCTACTCAAATCGTGACCTTTATTCTACTAAGCAGATGGCCCCTCGTATTCCAGATTCATAGAAGAGGTGGAGTTCAAGTATTCGGTATGCAAGGAGGCAGCAGGGCCTACATCTGGTCTCATCTCCAAATGTGTGATGGCTCCCAACCCATCAGGAGACCTCCTTGTAGCCAACACTGATCCGTTCCTACTTCTCTTTTTTTAGTTACAGACCAAAAGCCAATCCCAACTGGATTACTTGAGACATTGTCTTTAATTCTTATCAGTGGCTGTCCCATCACACAAAGTCGAAGAAGCCACTGAAAATAGCAGTCACTTTTTAAAAATAAACAGTAATACACCTTTTGAATTAGCAAAGTTATCATGCGATATATTTAAAACAAATTTTCTGCCTTACTCATTTTCCCTAATGCTTTGAATACCCAACCTAAGAGAAATGGACTACATATTTTTCTGTGTGTGCCTTCTGAAACACTCTGCATTTAAAGAAACATGAATGGTGATATATTCATTCCTTTACAAAAGTGATCCCATAATACATACTATGTTTAATCTTGCTTTATCCACTATTTTGTGTAATATTATATGTTATTCCATAAATCAGAGGAGTCCAGGGAGAGTACCCTGAAGCATAAACCAGACAGTAAAATTGTTCATCGAAGCAGGGAAACAGGAGGGTCAGATTTTGTACCTCAGAGCCAGTCATTCATGGGAGGAGGGAGAAGGTAACCAAGCTGGTGAGTCAGCTCCCGCCAGCCCAGGCTCAGGATCAGTCTGTGACAGAAGAAGGCTGTGCTACCCCACAGTCCCTGAGGACAGGTGCCCACAGCCCCCGCAGTAACTGAGGACTCTGCATTGGCCGCTAACAGAGAAGTGGGTGGGCATTATGTGACTTTATACACTAGTATTTTACTTTAACATTTTATTTAATAATTTTTCTTGGTACTTGTTTTCATTCATAAATCCTTCAGGAGCAACCAAACCACACATTATGGTGGGGAATTAATAAAACAGATATTAGAGGGCCTTGATGAAGCCACTCCCTAAAACTAATATAATACACCATAAGCTCATTCCTCATCTTAAAGCAAACTTGAACTTTAAACCTAGCACACCATCTTTCCATGTCTGCTATAGGGACTGCCCTACTGTTAAGTGTGGTTCTACAAAGCAGAAATTTAGGGATGAATTCTCAAAAAAAAAATTTTTTTTAATTAAAAAAGAAACAAAAGCACTCTTGTGCACACACACACATTCACACACACACATATTCTCTCTTTCTATGTCACACACACACACACACACACACACACCTTGAGCCCAGATCATGAGAGTAGGGAGGGTGTTCCAATACAAATATTTGTTTACTGGCTAAAAACTCCCTCACAGACAGTGTTTATCGGACATCTCCTTTGGGACCATTTTTGCACACACCTTTTTCATGCCAAGATTTTCAGTTAAGATCTTCTTGGTTTTTCTGTCATTGTGCACTTCCTTTCCTATTGCTTCTCACAGTCTGCTCACTACTTTGACACACAATGCAATGAATCTTTGTGATATTTCCTCAGTTCTGCCCATTACTGGATGCCCTGACTTATTTATCAGTGATACTTTGTCTCCCCTTGAAAAAATGTTTGATCAAATTGTACACTGCCATTTTCTCCATGACATTATCCCCATAAACTTGGACTGACATAACCCTGATTTCACTTCCACTCTTGCCAAGTGTAACCAGAAATTTAATGTTATTTGTTGCTCTAATTCAAGCTCCCACATTACAAAAAAGAATAATGTATGGCACTCAGCAAGAACACCCGCCACACGCTGACACAAAGACGGCTGTGAGAAACTGATATAACAAGGTTATGAAACCTTATGGAGTTGTTTATATGGTGCTTCCTGTATAAGAACATACTGACAAGTTTGCAAACTTACTTGTCAGACTGTGTGTGTGTGAGGTAGTGTGTACAGAGAGAGAAGGAAAGGGAAAAAAGAGGGAGAAAGAAAGGAAGGAAAGAAAGAAGCAAGGAAAGGGGGGAAGGAGGGAGAATGGGAGGAATAAAGGAAGGAAAGAAAAAAAAAAAGTCCAACACTCATACAGAGCAAATTTTAGCAGTAAGTATGTTTTAGTAGTGGGTTGTAGATGCTTTATAATTTTTCTCCAGGAATTTGCATTGCTCTTTACATTTAATAAATGTAAGTACCAGCAAATATAATTCTAGTTGTTTCCTTACATGTTTAGAACATAAATAAATTTGTCTAACTATGCTATAAATTGGCATTAAATATATTGTTTCATTTAGTAATATTCACCCTGTTGGAAAAAGCATTTCAAGATAATTTGAATGTATGTCATGTTTTAACACCTTACCAGAAATAGACAGAGTCTTTGCTTTTTCACTTTCTCAAGTATGTCACACAGCTTTTATTTTTGATATAGTGGTGGCACTTGTGTGGGAAATATTGAATTTCTCTACTAGAACTACAAATCATAGACCACTTATGTTTCCCAGCATTGCAACAAAAATGTTCTTGAAATATTTAATTGTGTGCATGGTGAGAAAAAACTACTTAGGCCAAAAAAAGAAACAGTAAAGATACGACAAAAAATCCAAAGAATTTAATTTCAAATATGCATAGATGCATGTCATCATTTTTTAATAATTATGTAAAAGGTGTTTCTACTAAAATTCATTGTATTTTATATACATGTCTTTAGACAAATGTATTATGCAGTCAGAAAGTACTGTGTGATCACTTAGCTTCTTCGGTAACTTCTGTGGCTGAGGAATCACTCATGCCCTGAGCAACATCAAGATTCTCTGCATTAGTATTTCCTCTTTCCCTTTAATGATGCCCCTTACTAGCGCAGCTGTTTCCTTCTCGTGTGTACATAAAATATTGTATACTGCTTAATTATTGACTCAATTTCAGGTTTTCTTTCTTATTTCTTGCTTTATTTTAACATTTCTATGGTTTTTATTATTTTGTTCAGTTTTTCATTTTTATTTTTTACATATAACTAGATATAAATATTATCCATTTTACAATAATACTTCAAAGAGAAATTTCTTCAACAAGAAGCAGCAAAAATCCTCTACAAAAGAAACTATAACTTTTTTTTTTTGAGACAGAGTCTCAAGCTGTTGCTCTTGGTAGAGTGCTGTGGCATCATAGCAACTTCCAGTTCAGTCTCAAGTGATCCCCTTGCCTCAGTTATTCTATTTTTGGTAGAGATGGGGGTCTCACTTTTTCAAAAGAAACAATATTTTAAGAGGAAAGGTAGAGAAAAACTATTTCTCCAAAAGGATTTCAAATAAGTTTAAAGACATTTTTCTTGTCAACTTTCAGTACTTAAAACCCATGATGTTTTATAATTGTCATTTACCAAGTAGATAACCTAAAGGTGATAGGCCAAGACACCTGCAGGAAGCCAGGAAGAACACCAGTGAGTAATCTTACCTTCATGGAGTAAATGGCAAAGTTCTAAGGGGATCCAAAGGTAAAGGAAAATTATTTCATTAGTGATTGAAGAACAGGTCAACAGGTCAACATAAAGGTCTCAAATCCAATTTCTTCTAATTTTACATCACAAACTCCTCTAAAATCTCTTTGAAATACTATGACTGAAAAACATGGTTGATGACAGCCAAGTCTAAATCTCCACAAACAAAACCAAAGGAAGACTTGAACACTACTATGTAATGGTTTAATTTATGATTTGGATAAATTTATTTTCCTTCATCTTTTGTTTTGAAGTATACTCAGCCTATTTAAATTCAGCTATTACATCCTCTTCCTTAATCTAATATGTGAAAAATTTAATTGTAAAATCCAAACATGGACAAGTGTTAGAAAAGTAAACATAAAAGTGTAAGAACAGAACGACACAAATTTTGTGCCGAAAAACCTCGGCTTATACTCGCGTATATATGGTATATTTTATTTCATATGTTGACATTGTGTTTTCCTGGATTTTATGATGTTTGTTGATGTTCATCAATGTCTATACATTGAAAGGTTAGGTATTTATTTTATTGAAGTCTGGTCTTGTTTGAACCTGTCCCTCTTCAGACAGCTTTCCGGGTATTCAAGGAGAATTGAATGTTGTGACCTAAGTCTCATCACTACAGCTTTGGCAATGGGGTCACCACAAGCCGAGTAATGCTGTGACTCTTGTAGACCCCAAATAGTACCACATTGGTGGATCTGAGAGAATTCCCTGAGTTACCAGATGAAATCACTCACTTTCTTCCCTTACCTCCTGTGCTGGGCTGCCGGAGTTGGGGGAGGAGTGATGTAAGCATACCTTCTTGGCCACTGCAACTAGCACTGTACCAGGTCACACCTGAAGCCTACCTGGGCTCACTCAGAGCCTGTACTGACAGTTGCCTAGCTTCCTCTGATGTTTATTCAAAGCCGTAGGTCTCTCTGGTCAGGAGGTGATGAATCCTGCCAGGACTGGGAGGCATGCCTTCCTTTCAAGGCATGATGTTTTCTTTGATAGGGTGGCTCTAGCAATGCTACCTAAGAACTAAGACTTGGAATCTGGGCTTTCAGAAGTCTGTTTAGAACTTTATTTTACTGTGGCTGAACTGGTAATCAAGTTGCAAAACCAAGTCTTTCAACATTTCCCTTTCCTTTCTCCAAGTGGAAGAAGAGTCTTCCTGTGCTAAGCTGCCTGAAGTTAGGGGAGGAGTGACATGGGCACTGGCTGGCCACTGCCTCTATTGCACTGGATATAGGCCATGTGCACCCCAAGTCATTGGCTCTGAGCAGCATAGCCACCGGAAATTGCCCAAAGATTGAAGACTTTGTGAACTTACTGCTTCATGAATTTATTTCAGGCCCTAAACTTCTTGTCACCTCTTGTTAGTCAGCTAGCCAGAACTCAAGTTTAAGAGCAAAGGATTTCCCTCTGATCAGCTTGGTCTAAATTCTCCCTCCATGGGTGAAGGCAGGATTCTGCCCTTCGCTATGTTCTCTTGTGACCATGAAACCCTGAGTTCCAGTGTAAATTTCCCCAATCCCTTCACTCTCCCTCCCCCAGCACACAGATTCTCTCTCCACTTGGTCTGCTGGTGTAGTGGTACAGAGGGGTGGGGAGGGGTGCTGTATGCAATGCAAAACTGTTTCTCCCACCCTCTTCAGAGTCTCTTTCCTTAATGCAATGTTAAAATCAGGTACTGGGATCACCCACCTAAATTTTGGTTCTGAAGATGCTTGCTTGTATGGATTATAGGTTTCTACTTAGCCCCTTCTCTACTAATAACCATCTTCTGTAATAAATATTTGCATTGCCTCTAAAGCATCCTTGATGAGAAAATCAAAGAGTTATTATTAAAATAGAGTGCATCAAATAAACAGGTTATTTAATGCTCTATTGTGGTATTTCATTTTTAGGTGGAAACTACAGGGGAAATAGTAGGATTATTTTAAGTTAATTAAACAAATATAATTATCAGTGAGGATTAAACTGTCAATTATATGCTCTTTTCACTTTCAAAAAACAGGATTAATTGTAAATTTGAACTTACCAGGAGATTAATTGTTAGTGATAATTTTCTTGAATATAAAAAGTAGGTTAACAAATTACAGATTGAACAAAAATTGAAATCTCTGTATATTAGCTTTACCTTCAAGAGACAGGCTTTAAGATAACATAGACAATACTATCCCCATGTCCACTTTTCTAACTTTCTATATGCCTATGATGCTTTATTTACACTGATTATATGTAAAACCACTTGACTTAATAAGAAAATTTCCTATAAAACTTTAGTGTGACCCTATCTTGAACCGAGAGAAAAAAAAAAGAAAAATAACTTAAGATTTGTACATTTATAAACTAAATTGTGAAAAATAATACAATTCCATGAATTAGATTATTTTGATATACTCTCCAAATAATATTATTCTTGTAATATGCTACTTATTTGCATAACAGATGGCTTATGACTTGCAACTTCCCCCTTGCAAATACCAAAGAAAATTGGCATTGGCAATCCCCAAGAGAATGAGTGATCTCCATCTGACTTCCTTACGTACAGCATAATAATTTTATTAATGGAAAGTTATTAGGGGAGCCTTACCTAAAATATTCTATTCAGCAATGTAGTCCAGGTCTATCTAAATTGCTTAGAGAAAATAAAACTAGGGTTCATGAATTTGGGTGTGGGTTTGCTGGAGAACAGAAATTAGCCACATATTCCATCTCTGTGTTTGTGACCCATAGGTTGTGAAACTAAGAAACAAAGCAACTTCTTCTGAGACCAATATTCAACACACATTTTAAACCAATCATCTGTCACTTTGAAAGCAAAACACATACCAGAGAGAGAAATTGGGAAGCTAGAACTGGCAGATTCAAAGCCCTTCCAGAAAATAATGCTATCTTAGGGTCTATGTCATGTTGAGACTTTGAATTATTTGTGAATGTTTCCTAAGAACTATAATTATCATGAGTAGGTTTTGCTATTTCAGGTGTTTCAAATAATGAATTATATATATTTCAAAGTTAAAAAATCTCAAAACGTAGTAAGATATAACTGAAAGGAGGCATTGTTAACCTCTGGCAGAAGTTTTGTGACCCAATATCTTTTTTTAGAATTATTCGTTGACAGTGGTTTTTAAATACTTAGGGAACTGTTGCATTAAGACAGTGTACACTAATTTTTCTTTAGATAAACCAGAATATGTTTGAAATAATTTTTTTTACCATTAAACAACAACAACAAAAAAAGTTACTGATGTTTTTAAGAGATGTTGATAAGCACGACATATGCATGATTTCCTGAAACTGTAGTCAGTAATTAAGCCAAGCCAACCGCTTAATATACTAGTTTTGAGTATCAGCTATGCAATGAATTTTCTATTGTTTTCTTTCTCCCTTCCTTCTTTTCTTCCTTCTTTCCTTCCTTCCTTCCTTCCTTTCTTTCTTTTAATTCAGATTAATATTAGGGTACAGATGATTAGGTTGCATTGCTTATGTTTTGAAGGTAAAGTTCAAGTTGCAGTTGAGGCTGTTGAGCCCTTCATCCTGGGGGTGTGCTGTACATCCTCAAAATGGGTCCATCAGGTGAGAGCTTACCGATTCCTTGCCCTCCTTCCTCCCTCTTCTTCCCTCCTCCTACTTGAATATACTTGTGTTATTTGCTTGTATGGGCATGCAGTTGTTTTTCTATTAGATTTATTAGATTTATTTTAATATTGGGTATATTAGATAGTTGCATTTCCATTATTATGATACTTTACTAAGAAGAATGTGTCCCAACTCCATCCAGGTAAATACAAAAGATGTAAAGTCACCATCTTTTTTATAGCTGAATAGTATGCCATGGTATGCATATACCACAGTTTAATAATCCATTCATGGTTGTTGGGCACTTGGGTTAATTCCGTGTCTTGGCAATTGTGAATTGAGCTGCAATACACACTCTAATGAAAATGTCCTTGTGATAAAATGATTTTTCTTCTAGGTAGATTCCTATTAACGGAATTGCAGGATCACATGGAATGTCTACATTTAGCTCTTTGCTGATTCTTCATAATTTTTTTCCACAAGGGCTGTATTCATTTGTAATCCCACCAACAATGCAACAGTGTTCCCTTCACTCCACATACATACCAACATTTGCAACTTTGAGATTTTGTGATGTGAGCTATTCTCACTGGAGTTAGGTGATATAACAGGGTGGTTTTGATTTGCATTTCTCTGATGATTAGGCATAATGAGCCTAATCATGTTTTTCTTGGCCGTTCATCAGTCTTCTTCAGAGAAGGTTCTGTTCTTATCTCTTGTCCAGTCATAAAAGGGATTGTTTGCTTTTTTTGGTTGTTGTTAATGATTGAATACTCTGTAGGTTGTAGTTACCAATCCTGTCTCAGATTCATAACATGCAAATATCTTTTCCCATTCTGAAGGTTGTCTGTTTGCTTTGATTGCTGTGTCCTTAGCTGTGTAGAAGCTTTTCAGCTTAATTAAGTCCCACTGATTTATTTTTGTTGACGTTGCTGTTGCCAATGCTGTCTTCATCATAAAATCTTTCCCCAGGCTGATATCATCTAGAGTTTTTCCTAGGCTTTCCTCTAGAATATTTATCGTCTCATGTCTTAGATTTAAATCTTTTATACAGTGTGAGTTGGTTTTTGTAAGTTGTGAGAGGTGAGGGTCCAGTTTCAGTCTTTTATATGTGGTTAACTACTTCACCCAACGTGATTTATTGAATAAGAATTACTTTCCCCAGTGTATAGTTTTGTTTGGCTTATCAACAGTCAGATGATGATAAGAGGCTGGTTTCATCTCTGGGTTTTCAATTGTATTCTATAGACCAGTGTCTCTATTTTTGTGGAAATATCATGCTGTTTGTGATCACTGTGGACTTGTAATGTAACCTGAAGTCTGGTCGAGTGATGCCTCCAGGTTTTTTTACTATTATTATTATTTTATTACTAAGTATTACTTTGGCTACACAGAGTTCTTTCCAGTTCCAAACAAAACAAATAAATATTTTTTTCAAGTTCTTCAAAGTATGCCGTTGGCATTTTAATGGGAATTCTGTTAAATCTCTACATTGCTTTGGGTCACATAGACATTTTAACAATGGTTATTCTTTCCAGCCAGGCGCATGGTATGTTTTGTTAATGGCTTCTGCTATTTCTTTCCTTAGTGTTTCAGAGTTCTCTCTCCATAAACATCCTTTACTTCCTTTGAGATATATATTCCTAAGTATTTCATTTTCTTTGAGACTACCATGAAGGGCATTACATCCTTGATGTGCTTCTTGAGTTCTTTGTTATTGACACTGATTTATATCCTCAGACGTTACTGTATTTCTTGATCCAGAAGTCTTTTGGTTGAGTCTCGGGGATTTTCTAAGTATAACATTTTATCATCAGCAAATAATGAGAGTTTGACCTTCTCTGCCCCCATTTGAATGCCCTTAATATCCTTCTCTTTTCTAATTGCATTGGCTAGAACTTCCAGCACTATGTTGAATAACAGTGGTGATAGTGGACATCCTTGTCTGGTTCCAGTTCTAAGTGGGAATGCTTTCAGTTTTATTCCATTCAATATAATATTAGCTGTGAGTTTGTCATAGATGGCTTCTATCAGTTTAAGAAATGTCCCATCTATGCTTAATTTCTTAAGAGTTCTTATCAGAAAAAGATGCTGAATTTTACCAATATATTTTATTTATTAATATTATCTGTCTTATTTTGTGGTTTTATACTTCTTTTACTTTGCCTCTTTATCTTTCTCTTCCCTTCAATGTTTTTTATATCTGTACTCACAGAAAGCTGTAGATTAAGTCCCTCATCTCCAAAGATCTTTCTCCACTTTTCTCAGGTTATGTATAAATATGTACCTAAGTAACTTATAATGAATATTATTTGTAACATATACACATTATATAAATTTTTCACATGAATTTGAGAGATTTGAGGCATTTGAGTATTAGAAGAATTTGTTTATTCTTTTATTCTTTTTTTATTATTAAATCATAGCTGTGTACATTAATATGATCATGGGGCATCATACACTAGTTTCACAGACCGGTTGACACATTTACATCACACTGGTTAACATAGTATTCCTGGCAATTTCCAAGTTATTGTGTTAAGACATTTACATTCCACATTTACTAAGTTTCACATATACCCTTGTAAGATGCACCGCAAGTGTATTCTCACCAATCCCCCTCCCTCCACCCACCTCCCCCCTCCCTTCCCCCCCTTTCCCCCTTCCCCCTATTCCTAGGTTGCAATTGGGTTATAGCTTTCATGTGAAAGCCCTAAATTAGTTTCATAGTAGGGCTGAGTACATTGGATACTTTTTCTTCCATTCTTGAGATACTTTACTAAGAGGAATATGTTCCAGCTCCATCCATGTAAACATAAAGGAGGTAAAGTCTCCATCTTTCTTTAAGGCTGCATAATATTCCATGGTGTACATATACCACAATTTATTAATCCATTTGAGGATCGATGGGCACTTGGGGTTTTTCCATGACTTAGCAATTGTGAATAGGGCTGCAATAAATATTCTGGTACAAATATCTTTGTTATGATATGATTTTTGGTCTTCTGGGTATATGCCCAGTAGAGATCTTCTTAATAACAGGAATATTCCTCATACAAGCATATTGCAAAAATCAAAAACAAGGACTTTTAATGTTATTAAAATACTGTTACATACTTCACAGTCTATATTCAAAACTTGTCAAATGTCTTAATAATGTTTATTAGCTAGTTTTTTATTTTGAAGACTTTTCTTTAATTTTCATTTGTGAAATGATTCATTATTACCAATTCAGGCTATAAATTTTAAGCACAAATACCATAAAAATGATGTAATGTCACTTTTAATGAATCATATCAATAGCCACAAGGTGTTGGGTTGCCCCCCCTACTGGTGAGGCAAACTTAGATCATTGAGTTATGATACTATGCCTCAAATTTCTCTATTTTAAATTTTTTCTTTTTCTTTTTGTAGCTAAAACAATTTTCAATAAGATAAAGTGAAATTAGGTAAATATCTTCTTCCTCATCAAACTTTTACATATGGCATTTAGTAATCATTGGTAATTTCCTGACTTCACCATTCCTTCAACGTGTATTATTAGGTATTCATGGAAGAGCATTTTCTTCTTTCCCATTTATTTAATTATCTGCTCTATTCATTAATTTAATTATATGATAAACTCATTATGTTATTAAGTGAGCTGTTATTTGTAATTATCATTATATATTTTAAGGTTCAAATTGCTCCATGTATAAGTTTCTTCTAAATTTTAATCTGTAAATTTACCTTTAATGAATCAAATAAAGTCTGCAGTTAATCAATATGTTTACTTCACTCTTAATCATAAGGAACTTATCATCCCTTAACTACTTATAGGTCCCTGGAGCATATTATGGATGCTTAGAGAGATAGTTATTCTGCTTGTAAACATGTGGAGTTTATCATATTCATAATCATCATTATCAGACAAAAACTTACCAAAATGACTTATTAACTAACTTCTTATCCCATTGTTATTCTTTCTGTATTATGCTTCCTCTCTCGGTTCTCTTTTCTTTGAGAATAAACTCTGTTCTTTAAAATTTAACTTGGTCTGTGCACGTTAAATTATCGTACCCTTTTATTTTTCCTTTACCCATGACACTTTTTTCTGATTATAAAATTTAGAATGATAGATATTTTTTATTAATCATTTTAAACTATTACTTTATTTTTCTGTACTGTCTGTTGATACTGGTAAGAATTCATGTCAGCCAAAATGTCATTTCTTTATAGGTAATTTGTCTTTTATCTCTGGAGACCTTCAAGATTTTATTTTTAACTTTGATGCTCTAGAGATAAGTGTGGTGTGACTGTCAAAAACTATTTTTTTTACCCAGGTCTTGTATTTACTGAATTCCTTAGTTCTGGAGAATACTCAGTATGTTTTTAAAGATTGGGTTTTTCTCCTTTATTTCATTTCCTTCTATTGTATTTTCCTTAGATTATTGTTGTAGATTCTATCTTAACTGCTGTTTCACTTATTATAAAAATCACATCGTTTCTGCATTCTGAATCATTTACATAATTCTTAACTATCTTTTGAGTTACCCTTTCATGTAGTTGATTTTATCCTATCTCATAGTTATATCAATGACTGAAGTTCTTCATATCCACCCTAATATGATGGATTTTACATTCCAATTAATTGGTTTGATGATTTCTTTTATACACATATCATCATTTTTCTCTGTGGATATATTAAGAATGGTTATTTTGAATTTATTGTTGGAAAATTCCTCTTCTGAATTTTGTATTTTGCTAATTAATTTTTTTTTTTTTTTTTTTTTTTTAGAGACAGAATCTCACTTTATCGCCCCTTGGTAGAGTACCATAGTGTCACACAGCTCACAGCAACCTCCAACTCCTGGGCTTAGGCGATTCTCTTGCCTCAGCCTCCCAAGTAGCTGGGACTACAGGTGCCCACCACAAAGCCCTGTATATTTTTTGTTACAGTTTGGCAAGGGCTGGATTTAAGCCCACCACTCACCCTCAGTACATGGGGCCAGCACCCTACCCGCTGAGCCACAGGTGCTACCCCTGCTAATTAATTTTTTAGTGTTAGATTTTTGTCACGTGCTTTGGAATTTTTATTTCTAAGCTCTTTCTGAGTAGACTCACTGTCCTTCACTTTCTCCCTTTGTTCCTTCTTTCCTATCAATCTCCAGCTCTCTTTCAAGTTATACCCTGCTCTGATTACTATTTTTGCAGTTACTTCAATAAGCCCAAATTATCCTCAATACAACCATATCCTAGATAGATGGTTTTGAATGACCTCAAGATATGGGCATATGGCACATCCAATAGCATGTGTGTTTAGGTCTGATAGGAAAACTGTGTCTTTGCCTCTCACCTTTCTGCTACTCTACGCTTCATTTCATCGTTAGTTTGAACTATCTTTCACCCCAATGGCCTGGCTTTAAGTCTCCAAACCTGGATCTGGAACTCAGTTTTCAGTTGAGTTCTTTTGGCACCTCCATACAACAGCCTGCTTCATGAATTCATATCCTAAATATATGTGGCCTCACCTATGCTTGCTGTTTTTTGAATCTATTCCATCTCTTCATGCATAAAGATGTTTTCTCTGAACTCTGCTCTGTCGTTTAATTCTCACTGTTTAGATTTTACATCTATAGTAGGAGAAATTTTTAAATTAAGAACTCATTGTAAAGGGTTGACCCATAGTCCTCAGTTGATCTTTCATTTAGTTATAAATTGAATGCTGGAAAAACTGAAGTTCATGATATTTTACCATTAAGCAATAAGTGATGGATCTGGAATGTGAACTCAGCTAAATTAGTTTCCAACCACCCAATTTTCTTTCTACTGTACCAAATGTAAACTTCTCATAAACAAAACAAGTATATTTTATTCCCTCTTTCTGAAATAAAAACATAGAGTAGGTATTTGATGTACAAATCAAAATGTTTTCTCAAATGCTTCTTTTTAGATTCCAGTTATCAGATGCTCACCTGGTAAATGCTGAGGTGCATCAGGAAAATCCTACTGGAAAAAAAGCAGTCAAGTATATTTTCACATGCATTACCAAGTGCTGTTAGATAATAACAATAGACAAAGGGTGTATAATAGCAAAATCTAATGCACGTTTTCACACCGAAGTACCATTATCATTTTATAAGGCTAGGAAATATAGACACATTCTGCTATTATTTTTATTTTGGTGAGGATATTCACTTGCTGAAAATATATCAAGCGAGTTTTAAAATATTTATTATTTTAAAAAAAAGGTATTACAAGAGTATTTAAAACACCTTGTTCTCAAATACTTTTAAATTTATTTTTCCATATGAAATCCAATCATCTCCTTTTAAAATAACTTGGAAATAATTTTTCAATCTATTATGCATGTAGTCATCTTAAATCTCTATTACTTTGCCTCTACACATACACTACCTAATATTAGAAATTATTTGATATAACTTATTATGCATAAACATTTCTTCTCTAGAAAAAATATTCTACAACTAACAACTTAACTGATTGCCACAGGAGGGCAGATAAATCAGTAAATTTATCTTTCCTTTTCTCTTGACACTGTTTTTATAAAAAGGCATTGTGTCCTTATATAAAAAAAGGTTGGCCTTTAAAATGGCTATGACTTCCTGCAATAAAAGTGCTAAGCAAAAAAAAAAAAAAATATATATATATATATATATATATACACATATACACAATATGTACAATAGACACACATATACACACATATACACACATATACAATATATACTACATATATATATATATATATATATATATATATATATACACACACACACACACACATATACACATATACACACACACACAGAGTGCCAAGAAATGTATACAGATTTTAGGAAAGGAAAATCTCTATTAGATATGTGTATATACTGATAAAATTTGTTATTATATATATATATATATATATATATATATATATATTTGCATGTCTTGTAATTGCAGAAGCTAAGGATGACTTGAATATTGCAATTTTTTCTTTTCTGTCACCCTTGCTAGAGTTCCTTGAGGTTATAGCTCACAGCAACCTCCAAATCCTGGGCTTAAGCGATTCTCTTGCCTCAACCTCCTGAGTAGCTGGGACTACAGGCACCCACCACAATGCCTGGCTATTTTTTTGTTGCAGTTTGGCAGGGCCAGGTTTGAACCCACCGCTTTCAGTAGTGCCCTACCCACTGAGCCACAGGCGCCACTAGAATATTACAATTTTAATACAGGTTTTTTTCCTTTCTTAAAATGTCTAAACCTTTTTGATACCCTCTGTGTACATGTGCACGTGGGCATATGTGTGTATTTACAACATCTTCTTGCAAGATCTTTTTTTCAATACAGATGTACTCTTTTTTAATACAGCTTTGAAATGTAAGAGACGTGGCAACATTATTGTTTTTCTTAAATCTGTTATTTAACATTTAATTGTAGGAAAAGGTGCTATAAAAATAAGGAGGAAAAATGACTTTATGAGTTATGGAAGATACTAAACACTAAGCAGTGATTTTTCTCATTAATATTTTATACAGAATACACATTTTGTCATCTGTGACTCTGTCTTCCTTTGTTAATAAGATTGTATATTATCTTTGTGTTCTGTATTTATGCGCATGCAATGACCGTTAGGCTAAAAGCTGCTAAGATAAAGATGTTATAAATATTGATACCCTTAGGTAATTTTTTCCTGTGACTTAGGTTTATTTATAACCATTTTAATTTCGATGTTATATGTACACATTTATTTTTTAAAAACATCATGCTTATATATTGGAGAAATTTCAATATAAATTAATTAAACGTAAACAAACCCAGAGTGGTTTAAAAATGCAGTTATATCTCTAATGGGGCATTAATTTATTGTCACCATGATATTATCATAGGTTCCGGCTCTTTGCATTTCTGCGCTCTGCCATCTCCCACATGTGAATAAGCTTTGATCCTCCCTGTAATGCCCTTTCAGTCAAGAAGGCTATATCATTTCCGGGTCCAAAATGAAAGTGGAAGAATCATTGATCTCTAGAAAATATTTTTTTGAAAATACCTTTTCCTCAAATTCCCCCATTACTGTCCACCCTAACCATTTCTGCCTTCATGTATTTTTTCACTAAAACAAGGTCAGTTATCTTCTCCAAAGATTATCATTTACAGGGTGAATGTTTGACTTGCAAGGTTCTTAATCTAACACTAAGTCTGAGGAAAAGTACAGACACTTTTAAAAACCAAAGTTCTGCTCCCATTGGAAACAGAAAGGAAGGACTGTTGGTTAAACTGCCAATAATATACTTGCAATGTCAACAGACCTTTTCAATAATTCAATGATTATTATTATTTTATAATGAAAAGCAAGTCTCTTCACTCATCTATAACCAGTGACCCTTGGCCCTTCCAAGGTCCTTTAATTAGATCCAGAGAAACTGCAAAGCTCAGGGAATCCTAATTTAAAAGCCGCTGGAGCTGGGCACAGTGGCCTTTACTTATAATCCTAGCCCTCTGGGAGGCCAAAGCAGGTGGATTTCCTGATCTCACAGGTTTGAGACCAGTCTGAGCCAGAGTGAGCTCTCATCTCTAAAACCAAAAAAAAAAAAAAAAAAAAAAAAATAGCCAGGCATTATGATGGGCACTTGCAGTCCAGCTACTGGGGAGGCTGAGACAAGAGAATCTCTTAAGGTCAAGAGTTTGAGGTTGCTGCGAATTTTGACGCTGTGGCACTCTAACCAGGGCAACAAAGTGGGATTCTGTGTCATAAAAAAAATTAAAAAATAAAAAAAAAGCCACTAGAATAAGTAGCCAATGAGGTCCATTTCAGCTTTGGATCTGAGAAAAAAGCGGGAGAGAGAGAGAAACAGAGAAGAGAGAGGAATTTCCTGTGGCTGCTAATAGAAATTGCCACAAACATGTAGCTTAGAACAACAGCAATATGTATTCTCTCACAGTTCTGGAGGCCAAAAGTCTGAAATCAGTCTTTCTGAGCAGTCATCAAGTTAATAGGGCCCAGTTTCCTTCCAATGCTCCAGGAAAAAGCTTGTCCTTTCCCTCTTCCATCTCTTGGGAGCTGATAACATTCCTTGGCTTGAGGCCCCATCACACCAAGTTTCCCTCTGTGGTCACATGCCTGCTTTTCTCCTGTGAGCATCAATTTCCCTTTGATCTTTCTTGTGAGGAAACCTGTGATTTCAGTTAAGGCCCACACAGATAATTTAATACAATGCCCCATGTCAAGATCCCTACTTCAATCATATCTGCATGGTTTCTTTATTCTTTTAAGGTAGTATTTACACCTTCTAGAGATTTACACTTAATTGGTTTAGGTGGCTTATATTTACTCCTACTACCAGGACACAGAGTAAGACATGCATTAAAGAATCCTGGAAACATATGTTCAATGAAAAAAAAACTTAGACAAGCTAAATTTAGCAAAGTTTAATTGAGGGAAAAACCACTACCACAGCAAAAATTTGCAAATGGGCAGCCCTCAGACTCAGGAATAAGAACTCCAGGGCCGCAAAAAAATGGTGAGACATTTATGGACACAAAGCAGAAATGACATACAGAGACAGCCTAGTCTGTTATAGCTTGGATTTTTACCTTATTCGATCAGCTGAGATTGACCAATGATTGCAGTCTCAGCTGCTGCAAAGGCTGATTTCTTGCAGAAGTGCCCTCCGCAGTTAGGTGTTTTTTTGTTTTTGTTTTTTTTTTTTATTAAATCATAGTTGTGTACATTAATGTGATCACGGGGCACCATACACTGGTTTCATAGATCATTTGACACATTTTCGTCACACTGGTTAACACAGCCTTCCTGTGGCTGGCAATCTGCAGAAGACTGAAACTGGACCCACACTTTTCACCATTAACTAAGATAGACTCTCAATGGATTAAAGATTTAAACTTAAGACATGAAACTATAAAAATACTAGAAGAGAGTGCAGGTAAAACCCTTGAAGAAATCGGTCTGGGTGAGTATTTTATGAGGAGGACCCCCTGGGCAATTGAAGCAGCTTCAAAAATACACTTCTGGGACCTGATCAAACTAAAAATCTTCTGCACAGCCAAGAACACAGTAAGTAAAGCAAGCAGACAGCCCTCAGAATGGGAGAAGATATTTGCAGGTTATGTCTCTGCAGTTAGGTTTTTAATTAGTTAATATACTCAGCTAGG
>CAUYPK010074663.1:0-10794 GCA_963574355.1 Loris lydekkerianus
TTCTGTCTTGTTTTCAGCTGGTCTCCATCTGACCATAGTGAAACAATTACTCTGAGTTGAAGTCTCAGCTGTGGAAAAATACTAGCAATTAAGTCACCCCACTGGCAATGATTGGAAAAGGAAAATCAAACCTTCCTACAACCACACACCCAGGGCACCACTTGGATAGTCCTTGAGCAATTGGCTCAGTTCAAAAGGTCCACCTGTCTCAGGTGGGAGAGTTTAAAAGATCTCTGGCAACTGGATTGCAGGAGTCTGATGACAACTCAGATATGACTTGCTCCGGTGCTCCATGAAGTCAGGAGGACCCACCCAGAAAATAGATTAGTCTGGGAAGGTTGATACCTCCTTCCCCATTTGCATCTCTGTCACACCCAGTCACTGATAGCCCCACAGGGCTGTGACCCAGTTGCCTCTAGTGAACAGATATTCCAGGGGTTTGGACCTGCCAGGCCACTGCACTCTGCCACTAATCCAGCAGGGGGAGGTGAGGCCTGACAACCTCAGGTGCTTGATGGAGGCTGGGGGGTGTTCACTCAGTTCCAGCCCCACCCCTGATTGATGTTGCTGACAGAACAGAGCAGAACAACTTTTTGGGAATTTGTTTCTGTCCCTGATAAATTCCCCTGCAGAAGAGAAGCTGTTTTGAGTTTCCAGAGCCTGTGCCTCAGGCCCTATCTTTGCTCTTGCAGGTTTGTATTCGGTGAGCTGTCAGTTCTAGCCTCCTGCCTTCCCTTGTCTATAGGCTGATGATTCCCTTGGGCTGGGTGTGTCTTATGCTCAGTAAAGCGGTCCTCTGGTTCAGCCCCGTCCTTGGAATTTCCCAGCTTTGCACATGCATTTTCTAGTCCCTGCACTCCTCCCAGGCCAGTACCACCTCAGGCAAACCCTTTACTCACAGGGCCTGTGTTTCCATCCCAGGTCTGTTCCACAGTAGTTGCCACCTGAGAAGATGCCCGGCCTGCTCTGGTTGCCCAGGGAGACAGAGGGTGTGGCTTCAAAATATGCGGGAGTGAACCCTATTGTTGCCAAAAATGGTTGCTGCTCTGTGCCTCAGGGCACCACCACTCTGGTGTGGTTCCCTCTCAGTTGACCATCTTCTCCTCACTCCCATGCTACAGAATCATCACTGACCAGCTGCAGTCTCAGCCCTGTTCTCACTCCTTGAGAAATCACACAAGAATCAGGACTCCTGGAGGACAGGCCTCCAGACCTCAGAGTGAGAGTGGAGGGGAGTGCTGGGAGCTCAGAATTGCAGTTAGAGAAAATATACAGTTTTATACAGTTTTATGCCTGGCAGGAGAATGCCATGGTACCCTAGTAGGGGAGGGAGGTCTAGTTTTAGAGGGTCTCTCCCATGGAGTGTAGTGGGAGGACCTTTGAACTCTGCTTGTTTGTTTGTGGAGCACTCCAAGCCATTCTCATGGAGGAGGGGACTCCCATCCGCTTGGTGATAAATTTTGTACCTTTTGTTTGTATCTTTGGGGTCGCAGCTGGTCTCAGCAGGGTTGATGTGCATTTTTCAACCTTCTCTCTTGGTGCAGCTCTAATCCACCAGATTACTTGCTAAATTTCTGTCCTTTAACTCTCCTTCTGGACGGGACCCTCTGTGGAAAGCTGGCTTCAGTCAGCCATCTTGTCTCTGCCCTCTATTTTAAAGTATTTTATCTAGCGACTTGGGAGGCTGAAGTAAGAGGCTCACTTGAGGCCAAGAGTTCAAGGTTAGAGTGCCCTATGATGGCACCTTTGACTAGCCTGGGCAATACAGTGAGATTGTCTCTAAAAAAATAAAATAATACAATTTTTTTTTTTTTTTAACAATCTCAAATGAGATTTCTTCTTATTGTGCAGCCTGTTTATAATGCTCACCTTTGCACATTAGACAAGATAGATTCAGTCAGGTAATAGTTTAAAGGTACACTTCTTGCTGAAATGTAGAGAAAATGTATTTTTTTGCTAGAAAAAAGAAAAGAATAGAAAACAAGTGGAAAAAATATTCCAAGAATCCTGCCTAAGGCTAAGTAAAAAATGAAAGTGGGAAGTTCAAAAGCAGTAGTCTGGTCTCTTTGTATAATTCAGGTGAATGTGGTGTTTCAGGAAGCTCTGCTGCAAACACTGGAAGCTGACCAGGGGCAGTGGCTCATGCCTGTAATCCTAGTACTCTGGAGGCTGAGGTGGAAAGATCATTTGAAGCCAGTAAAGAGTTCAAGAACAGCCTGAGCAACATAGTGACATCCTGTCTCTACACAAAAATTAGCTGGGTGGGTGGTGTGTGCCTGTAGTCTCTGTTACAGGCTGAGGAAGGAGGAATGATTAAGCCCAGGAGTTTGAGCTTGCAGTGAATTATAATTGTGTGATTGTGCCCCTGCACTCTAGCCTGGGTGACTGGGTGACAGAGTGATACCCTGTCTCAAAAAAAAAAAAAAAAAAAAAAAAAGAAAGAAAGAAAGAAAGAAAGGAAGAAAAATAAGACATTGGAAGTATCCATTCCTCTTTCAGCATCTGATTTCCCTTAGAGAATTGCCACTTCCCAACAGGTAAGGTTTTTGGGTGTGTCCTGCACACCTCCTAGGTAAGGATGACCAGGTGACCCAAGCTAGACCAATCAAGTCCTATCTCTTTTAAATCTGCTTTTGGGACAAATTGACAATTAAACTGAATATGGGTAAGTTCAAGTATCCTTGTGTGGTTCTAAAAGATTAAAAATAGAAGGAAGTACTCACTAAAATATGGAACAAAACTCCTAAAATCAATATTAAAGTAAGTCTTCAGAATTGTAAAAAAATGAAATAAAATAATTTTAAGAATTGTCAATCTACAGTGTAGTACATAAAATGTGTTTGCTGCAATCTCTTATTTTTCTTGTTGTGATAAAAAGACAAGGATAGGGCGGCGCCTGTGGCTCAAAGGAGTAGAGCACAGGCCCCATATGCTGGAGATGGTGGGTTCAGATCCAGCCCTGGGCAAAAAAAAAAAAAAAAAAAAAAGCGAGTGTAGTCCTAGGAATTGCTTCGAGAGTCCTACTTTGGTAGCACCTGAGCTGTGGTAACCCGCCATTACAATTTAGGGAGCTCTGTTTGATGTTGCACCTGAACCGTGATACCCATGTACCTCTGAAATCCAGCCAGGAGTCTGAGTTTAATGCTTGTGGTCAATATCTGAGCTGGGTGGCTCAGGGCAGAAAGAAGAACAAGTGAAAACATTCCCAGCAGCCAGTTACCACCTATTCCTTAGAAATCAATTCCTGTGATTTCAAAAAGGAAAAGCAGAAGAATGTTCAACCCAATTAAGCAGTTGATTTTATAAGCTGTTTGATAAAATAACCAAAAAAAGTAAATTAGTACATTAATCAGTGCTCTTGCTTATAAATATTAATAGCAGAAACCCAACTTAGCTTCCTTTGAGCACCAAAGAGAAATAACAGGAAAGATACTTGCAGAAAAAAGAGCTGTAGAAAGAAGGAAGAGGGAATGGCCAAACCCCAGAAGACAGTGTGGGTAGAGTTGGGTAGTGGGGAGCTCAAACCCTACATCTGAGGACTTGACATTTTGTGTCACATGTCTCTGCAATTTGGCTTCATTCTTCAAAGCTGTTTTCTCCACATTCTGCAGCTACATGGCTGTTTTCAGGCATCATCATCTTCAGGAAAGAAAGAGCCCTTTCCCACCATCCCACACCCGCCCTGATGATGGGAACAGAAAGGTCAGAGGTCTATAATTAGAAGTTCACATTAGAACCATCTGGTCAAAGTGGAGAATGGTATTAAAAAAAAAATTGAGGTTCAGCAATGTCTGTATTGGGGGGTGGGGTGGGGATAAATATGCCAAGGAGTACTTTTTGGTATTTAATAGACCTATGGGAAGTAAGAATCTGGATATTGTTTGGTTTTACAAACTAACATTCCATCAAAAGTGAAAACAAATAAAATGAGATTTATTCAACAAATAATTAAATAGTTTAAAATGAGCACAGCTTATTTATTCCTGATTTTTGACTTTTTTTGGATGCCACTGACATTCTCCACTCTGTGAATGTGCAGGCCCTTCTGAACTTGGCTTAGTAATGTCAGTCCTGGAGGGTTTCCTAATATGCTTAGGAGATAAAGGAAGGACTACTATATATTTGCCCCCAGCATGGATTTGTTTGTCATCTGCATTCCAGAGAGAATACTGCATGCATTACCCAAGTTAAAATGTGTGAGTCTGTAGAGCTGCATGTTAAAAATATTTAAAAGAAAAAACATGTGTGTATGTGTGTCAAATTTGTGTATATTTGTCTATGTGAAAACTCTTCTAAAAAATGAAAAGTGAAAAAGAGCTGAGTAACCTAGACAACTCAACAACTTTTAAAGGAAAAAAGTATACCTATTAAATTTGACTGATAACGTTTATTTTGCCTGCATCATGAACATGTTGGTTTTATTAATCATAGTAGTTGGCCAAAGATGGCTATTTCAAATTAATCTCTAGATAGTTGACAGCCCTGCCAACCATTTTATAGTTATTAAATTATTCTCCTTTGTGTGGTGTTAGTATGTATTGCTACATTTTTTTTTAACAATTCAATTTCTTCAGTTTCTATAAGCTAGTGAAAATAACTTTTGAAAACTGTTCTTCATGTTTTTATTATAGGTATTACTACATATATGTCTTATTTAGGCCTCTCAATTGATATTGTATTATGTCTTTCAATAAAATTATCAGCAATATTGCAGCAAATAAAAGTGTATGTAGGCAATCTTCTGATGAAAACTTACTGTCTTTGTAGACTGAGATAAGAACTTGGTTACAAAGACCCTGTTTGGTGATCTCAGGAAGCTCATGGAATGAAGTGGGTAAAGGGAAAGAAGAAAGAGGAAAAAAAGGAGAAAAGTTTAAAAAAAAAAAAAAAAGGATACATTAACTAGTAGATTCCACTTTGCTGAGCAAATAGGGCCTCAGTTCCACTGGTGATCCTCTGAGAAACCCCATAGACTATGACTCACTGTGAACCCACTGGGGTCTGGGGAGGTTGGACGATTTATCTTCTGGCTCTTGAACCTCATTGGTTAGAGATTGATTGTGGAAGTGTTAAGCCTCCAGCACTTCCAGGCTTCTTGAACTGTGGGCTGGTAAGGGTCTCAGCAAAGACACAGGGCGATGACACTTGAGATGGGAAGCAGTCAGGGTGTGAACTGGGAGCCATGAGCAAGGTATCGATAATGACTACCATGCTCACACCTTGCTGTGATCCAATCCTCTCATGCCCATCTTGAGTTTACTCTATTACTGACATTTCAGGATTGTAGCTGGCTGTAATCTCATAAAAAAAAAAAAAAAAAGACTGAAAATAGCAGAATAGGTGGTGGAACAAGTCACAATCTTCCCTGCTGCAGCTGAGCTGGCCCCGAGGCTATAATCTACACCCATTATCTCTCTCCTTTGGCACCTTTTCTGATGATTTCCCTTATCCTTGGCTAGCCCTTGCACCAGTCTAAGCTGCTTGCTCAGGGAATGGCTGGACTTTTGTTTCCAAGGGGTTTAGCCTTGATTGTCTTGTCCTTGCCAGGCCCACCTGCTATTATCACCAGGCATAGAAGCACTAAAGGGTGCACTAGTGAATACCCAAATTTTAGACATCTTCCTCCCAGAGCCCATAATGCAGCAGCAACTCCAGTTCTTCAAGATAATCAAAGCCATTCTCTGTCCCAGTACAGTAACTCCCATGTTTACCTGCTTGTCTATTGGTATGGGGTTGCTGAGATCTTCAGGTGCAGCCATTGGTAGAGATGCAGAGGAACCCTTACTATGTCCCTGCATAAATGTCCCCCTCTCTACACACATACCCTGAGATCAAGGCCTATCATCAAGAAGAGCCTAAATTCATAAGGATGGGTCTCTGGGAGTGTAGGGGGTCAATTCTACTTGCATCTTTTAATTACCATTCCTGTGCATTCTAGATACTGGAGAAACAGCACAGTGATTACATGTAATGATCATTGGTTCAGTCTATCAACATGTATTTGGCATTCTTGAGGATAGTAACCAGTCATGCAAGATGTCTTCCTTAAGCTGATTCCTTAGTGAGGGCTTCAAGAGATTGTTCAGATACCCTCTCAGGCTCCCTCAAGTCCACCAGTCTTCTGATAAACAGGCCAGAGCAGTATTATCAGGGTGGTATTATTTTTTGCCTTGAGAATTCAAAGCAGCTCCCTAAATGCAGTGTCTTCTGTCTACTTTGTGTTATTCTTGCAATTAACCCCCGTGCCTAATGTTTCAGAACTGTTTGCCCTCTGGTTGTATGAAATGGATACATTTTTTAGATGCTTCCAAGAGGACTTCCGGCTTCCATTACCACATTCTGAATGGGCTTCCATCTGGATGATGGAAGCCTACCTTTTTCTTTTCTCAGTTCTTCTAGGGTAGTTACCACAAGCAGACAAATCTTCCATTCTTGTGATGACCACCACCCCATGTCTTTCAGGCATTAGCTCTGTTGTATAAGCCAAGATTCTCCTTTCACGTTTACCTCATCCAAGTACACAGAGGTGGAAATATGGGTGATTGAGATGCTTCTAAGTGCCAGCATTATTACCACCGTACTCATCATAACCAGAGGGGTTTTAGTTGCCTCCTTAACATTGACAATATACTTTCTAGGGCCATTTCCAGTGCGAATTGTCTTAGTTTGCGTCCCTCATCAGACTTTGAGATGAGGCATTGAACACAAGGAATTTATTCTGAAGAGGATCCCAGGTAGAATAAGTGAAAGAGTGTGGAAAGTGAGAGAGGAAAAATAGGAAATTCGGTTGCTGAATGGGTTATTACTGTAGGCAACTTAGCCTCAATCCGATTTGGGGCCTCTGAAGAACCATGAAGAATGCATTATAATATATCCCCCCAAGATATGGGACAGTTGACTGTTAACCCATTGATTCCCATTCTTCATGGGTTCAGAGGTGTTTAGTCCCCAGCAATTTCAGGATACTTCATGTGAGGGCTGAGCAAGTCCCGTGGTGCTGGGGAAAATCCTCAAGTGAATGAAGTAGGTACTTGCACTGCAAAGCTTTCAGCATACTTAGGAAATGTTCCTGCCTCTGCAGGTCAACTCAGACAGGGTCAAACCACCATGTAGCAGGGAATGGGGAGAGTTTGTTATACCTACTCTTCAGTGATTCATATGAAAAAAATCAGAAGGAAGTCCCTGTTGAGCACTGTGGATTGAACACATGTGTTTATCACAACTCCATCCTGAAGCCTCACTAAAATGACTGAAGGGGAATAAAACAACTTTATAAAACCTGGAAGGATGAAGGGACCAGAAGAGGTAACAGCAGACCAGAGCTAGCAACAAAATGTTGGATGGCAGAAGGCAGATGGATGAGTGGTAGCGAAGTTAATAGAGCAGCAAGAAAGTTTGCTTTGCTGTGGAAACTATCAAAAAGAAAATGAATCCCTACTATAAAACCCTGGAAAGGCTCAGAAACTGGAAATTTTTGTTCCTCTGCAGGAAAAGATGCAGGGTGGGGCTGAGAAAAAGACCATGGAGATGGACCCTCAGAGTCCCTCTCCTCTTCTGTGCACCATACAGGCAACAGGTTTAATTTTGGGGGAAGTGGAACCAGGGTCTTGAGACTCAGTGATACCGGAGTTGGTAGAGTATGGGAGAAAGGCTGAGAGAGGACTAAGTCAAATCTACACACCCTTTACTAATATCTTCATTCCCTCACTTGGATGTCAGGACGCTGGCAGCTAGATTTATGTTTCTTGAACAGGGGTTGGAAGTTTCTGCTCTGATGAAACCAACCAGTTGGAGAAAAGAGTTAATACTGACATTCAGAAGTCTCCCAGTGAAATGACCAAGTGCCTGACTGCTCTGCAGTAAATAGCAGACAAACACTGCAAATGCACACAGAGCTTTCTGCCAGCCTTTTCAGTGCCTCCCTCTTACCTATGGACAGTCAAGTTTCACCAGACATGGGGTGGGGGAAGTCTCATACATAAAATATGGAGATTAAAACAAGGGAACAAGGAAAGGCAATTTCAAGTAAACAAAGACAATGCAATGAACCTTCTCTAAAGAAAACAGACGAATGGCTAACTAACATATGAAAAAATGCTCATCATCCCTAGTTGTTAGAGAAACGCAAATCAAGACCACCCTAAGATAACACCTAACCCCAGGGAGAATGGCCCACATCACAAAATCTCAAAGTTGCAGATGCTGGAGTGGATGTGGAGAGAAAGAATACTTTTACACTGCTGGTGGGACTGCAAACTTATACAACCTTTTGGGATGAAAGTATGGAGAATTCTCAAATAACTCAAACTAGACCTCCAATTTGATCCTGCAATCCCATTACTGGGAATATACCCAGAAGGAAAAAAAAAATTTATCATAAGGACATTTGCACTAGACTATTTATCACAGCTCAATTTACAATTGCCAAACTGTGGAAACAGCCTAAATGCCCACAAATCCAAGAATGGATCAACAAGCTATTGTATATGCATACCATGGAATACTATTCAGACACTAAAATAGATGGAGATTTAACATTTTTTGCATTAACCTGGTTGGAGTTGGAACACATTCTTCTTAGTAAAGCATCATAAGAATAGAGAAGCAAGAATCCAATGTACTCAGTTCTGATATGAGAACAATTAATGACCTAGTACATGGTAGGAGGTGAGGGAATAGGAGAGTGGAGAGAGGAAAGGGGGGTCATAGTGTGTGATGTACCTCTTAGAGGCAGGACATAATTATAAGAGGGACTTTACCTAACAAATGCAATCAGTGTAACCTGGTTCTCTGTATCCTGAATGAATCCTCAACAATTAAAAAAAAAAAAAAATGCAATGAAAGGAAATTTTAAACAAATTTATTAATGGACTCAGAAATATACAATAAAATAGAGCAGATCCTCTATAAGTTGACCACCTATAGGACTGTAACAAACTGGTGAACACATGATGATGGTCAATGTAAGGAACTAGGCCTACTGTACTTGTACTTACATGTGGTGCATGTCTGCTCTATAAAAATTGATCAACATAAGGAGCTGATCAGTGTAGGGAGGTGGTCAACTATGGAGGTTCCATTGTATTGCATCCATGAAATTAGAACATGTTGTTACATGAAAAAATGAACATTTAGAGAATAAGAAGTAGATCTTAGAAAATAAAAATAGAAGGCTGAGAGAGCAAGATGGTGGCCGAGTAACAGCTTCCCTGGATCTGGGCACCGTAATCTGGGGAGATAAGACTCCAGGTTTCTCTGGCTGGTGGGATCTGCCTATAATCATCCCTTTGAGGATACAGGGAGTCAGCGAGAGACTTCTGGACCCTAAGAGGAGGACAAAAACAGTGGAAAACTGGCAAGTGGTTGCATATGTTCGGCAGCTGTAATTACAGTAGCAGCGAGATTGTAAACCAGAAAGGCCTTACCTGTGAACTGTTATGGTGTTTTTGGACTTGGCACTCAGTTGAACTGCCTTGGAGAGAGCTTGAGCAGAAGTGTGGAGAACTTTGGGCATTGTCTAGGGCCCCAGACTGAGCTGCTGAGCCGGACGGAGCTAATAGTGGTTGGCTGTGGACCGCAGGGAGACATTGTGAGAGAACTGCCCTGTAGCGCTCCGTCCTCCGGGTCACAGAGCAAGGATTGGGCAGGAGTTAATAACCTAGTGACTGAGCAGCCTAAAGGCGGGAACTAAGCCGCCTTACAGCCCTAATCCTCAGGGACAGAGTGGGACTGGTTTTGGCACACTGGGTAAGTGGATAGACACTTCAGCAGTGATCCCAGTGACAAGCACTTCCTGGGAAAGCTTCTGCTTAGCAAGTTCAGAAGTTTAAAGTGCATTTTAAGAGGGCTGAAGAGAGATTTAGGGTGTCTACCCTGTGGAGTTTGAGAAATCAGCGAAGGCCTCCAGTTGTATCAGTATTGTGATTAACATCTCATACTCAAGAAGATCACAGTATATATATATTCAACAAGATATATGTACTGCTTTGTTTTTGTTTGTTTGTTTTTTGTTTATTTTGATGCTGTTGTTGTTGTTTTGTTTTTTAATTTCAACCTTTTCCATACAGATTTTTTCTTTTCTTTTTTTTTCTTTCTCTATTTTTCTAGTTCAAATACAATTTCCCATTGCTGCCCTTTCAATAACTAGAACTTAATTTTTGCTAGTGTTTCTACTCCTATTATTTGGTTTTTCACCCAGTTTTATCCTGTAAAGTTTTCTGTTTGTGTGTATTGGTTTGATTTATAGCATTTTTGTCTTTCCCCTCTACTTGATGGAGGTGGGGTACTGTGTCTGATCAGGTTAGCAAAGAGCTGCTGACCTCAAGGGAACCACCCAACTGGGCACGCCCAGAGGTTGGGGTTTTTTAAAAGATTGTGTTAAAGTACCCTACTGTACATCTATATTGCTCTGTCTCCCTCTTTCTGTGCCTCTCTTCTTTTTGTCAATATTCCCTTTTACCCACCCCCTCTCCTTTCTCTTCATTCTTCCTTTCTTTCTTTTATCTCTTCTTGCTCTTCAACCTTCTCATCCTTCTGGTCCTGTATAAAAAGGACTCATTGAAACCTTAGCGCACAGGCATGAAACTTAAAGAGCAAGAGGAAGTGAAAGAAAAATTAGGGCAAGGAAATAGATAAAAGAAATCACACATGAGGAAGAATCAGCAGAAAACTCCAGGCAACATGAAGAACCAGTCCAGAACAACCCCTCCAAGGGACCATGAGGTAGCTACTGCAGAGGATTTCCCCTATAAAGAAATTTTAGGAATGACAGAAAGGGAATTTAGAATACACATG
>CAUYPK010074664.1:0-47999 GCA_963574355.1 Loris lydekkerianus
CATTTCTCTGTGGTTTTGGTTGGAATGGAGATCTGTAAAGTCAGTCTACCGTGCTGCCACAACCAGAAGTCCAACACTTATAGCTTCTTTAAAAAGCCCTTCTGGGTCCTTTCATTTTAAGCTTCTTTCCAGGATATAGCACAAAGAAATACATGTTTGTTAAATAATTGAATAGCCAGACACCTATTGGATTTAAAGTGATTGAGAATTTAAGCTTTGCCTAGCAAGTTGCTGTTTAGTGTCGCCTTCTATGGACTCTTGTAATAATTAGAATTTCAATTATTCATTTTCAATTAAAAGCATGGCTTAATGATCACAAATGTCATTAAGAAACTGAATTGTGTCTAATGTTGGATTGATAGAAGGCAATGTCTCCTCAGATCACTCTGTTCTTTAATGCCCAGAAACCAGGCATCCTTAATTAGAACAGCAGAAGTTATAGCAGAACTTTTGAAAGAGTGAAAAAAAAGGAGGTAGAGGACAGCAGATTTGGCTTTCAGTAACTTGAGAATGTGTGGCTCTACTCCCCATTAGGGACAAATCTCTCCAGTGTAATTACCCCCAGGTGCAGGATTGGAAGTCGCTAGATGGGTGTTCTAGCAGCTTGAGTCTTCAACAGGCAGCACCCATGCTGTTTGTGTCCCTGCCCTGGGCCTGATGTTCTGCTTAGCCCTGTACTTAGACTGTCTGATTGAGTCTCACAACTGACTTTCCAGGCGTTTGCTTAGGAGAAAATTAGTACAAGGCACAAACAGTGTGCTGGGAATCACCTGTGCATAGTAAGTTACATAACGAGTAAATGCCACTACCATGGCTAATTGTAAATGGCTATTCAGTTACTGGAATAGTCACCTTACATATATCTTTTGGTTTAATCTTCAAGGCCTCCTGAGATTATTCCTATTTTAAATGTGGGGAAAGAAAGCAGCGGGGAAGAGTTAGATAAATCACCCAAGGCTACGTAGCTAGGGAAGGACAGATCTGGAATTCAAATCTATACCTTTGGTTTTAAAATGGCAAGCTTATTAACATTATGTATAGAGAAAGTGAAGAATTTGGGGTAGTATTTCTCAAGTAAATAAAGAGTGTGAATATTATGATATGTTTGGATGGCTCAGAGGCTTTTGACACTGATGCTGTTTTTCAGAAGTTTGCTGGGTAGATGAATTTGAAATAGAACCCAGCACTGGGGTTCTATTTCAAATAGTAGGGACCTAATAAATATTAATGATCCAATCAATTCATTAATGTTTAGTTACTGGCTGAGGGACTACTCTGTCATTTCTTTAAAAGGTGGGCTAGAAACATGATGGAAAATGCATGGGCTAGGTTTGGGATCAGAGGGATCTATATTTAGATGTTGCCATTTGTGCCTTGGTGGTTTAAATCTCTCTGTGCCTCCGTTTCTTCACCTGCAAAATGGGGATGATTAATATTTGTACAGTTCCTGTGAGGATTAAATAAGTTAGCAAAGTACACTTAGCCCTTGCCGGTAATAACTTCTATAAAAAAGCCTTTGTTTTTGTTGTAAGCACTCAATCAAATGGGAATTATTAATAATAATTGTTACTGTATATAACCAGGGTTTGTGTCAATGATGTTGAATAAAGATGGTTGAAGACCAGAACATTGCTGAGGGTTGAGTGAAAACATGAGCATGCAGGTGGCAGAAAGTCCTCCTTCCTGGCCTTCCAGAAACCTGGTGACCAACTTCTCCTATCACAAAGATGTGGCCAGGGGAAGTAACTTAACAAAAGGAGTGGGTGGGGGAGGGAAGCCTTGTCTTCCTACAAAAGGAACAAAAACAGCCCATTATTCAAAGTCTCTGCTGAAAGGCAGGAAAAAAAATTTCTCTGCAGAAAAAGAGTTGACCATATTCAGTGGAAGATTCTGTAGTTTCCATGGCAATTAATGGTGTTAAGTGCACTTCATAACTCGAAGGTCTCTAGTGAAGATGCGAGGGGGAGATGGGAGAAAGTTGTGTGTGGTTTTTTAAAAATAGTAGTTGAAGATGTTTCCCCCATCCTCCCGAAAATCTTTTTACTGCCTCTATTGGGCAGGAGTTTTATTTTTGAATTCTTGGGAAGACGTGAAAAATGACTTTAAGGATGGAATTATAGGCACAACTGGGATGCCCAAAATAGACCATCCCGAGGTGTGGAAGATACTTCTCGAAGACTCCCCACGATTTTACTCTATGCCGCCAGCAAAGCGCCCATCTCAGGTTCTGACGGTACCAAGAAGGTTTACTCATTCTAATGCCCAAAGCTGTCTGAACTCCCTGGAAAGAGAGGTTTGTAGGGCCTTACTCTAACCCCTGATCGGGTAGGACATGAAGTGAAAACTCGGTCAACCAGTCTCTCTTCATTCAGCGCCTACTGTGTGCCAGGTACCTTGTTGCACAGCTATCTCACCCAAGTCTGAATTGGCAGTATCTCCATTTCAGAGTGGCCTGAGCCTCATAAGAGCTTACTGAAGTTCTACAAGGTCACATAGGGATGCTAACTTAGGGCAGAACACCACAAAGCTCCAGAGAAGTCATGTCGTCTCAGCGCCTTCTACCCTCAACAAGACTGGCTCAGCTGTGTCTTGATGAAGCATAAGAGAACAAGCCACCATGGTGGACCTTCCACGCCCTTTGATGAAGACCTGGCCAAAGACACAGGCCATGTGTAATTCACAGCCCTTTCCCTCAGTTTCCTTACCTATAAAGCAGGGCAGGAAGGAACATGTAACCTTAAGCCAAGATTCAGGTGCTCTGCAAGCCCAGAAACTTCCCTCACTTTAGTTATCCCTCCTGAAGTGTATAAGTCTGGTATAGGAGGAAGCCGTGTAGTAAAACAGAAATGGTACTGGAAGGTTTGTTCTGACAGACACGGGTTAAATCCTTGTCTCCTCCCTTCCTACTGAAAACACTTACATGTTTCTATTGTTATAGAGTAAATGTTAAAGGTTACATCGCAGTGCTATTGTAAGGATCACTGATAATGAACCTAAATACCCAACCTGAGATGTGGGCCCATTGGGTCCTCAGGAAGTGGTCTGCTGTCAGAAAGGGAGGACTGAGCCAGCAGGTCCCTGCTCAAGGCTTTTCATCAGTGCCATCTTCATGTACCCTGAATTCCATTGGTCCTGGCCTTTATTGTCCCAGCTTTGGACTCCGGGATATTCTGAAGTCCCCACTATAAGAGAAGCCTTGTCTTTTGTTTTGTTTTGTTTTGTCTTAGGGGTTTTGAATATTTTATTATGAAATATACTATTCACACAGAAAAATGCATCACACATACCTGTAGTGTCCAACAAATTATCACAAAGTGAACACCATGTCTCTACCACCCAGGGCAAAAACAGCAACTGATGAGGCTCCCCGTGTTTTCTTGGACCCTTCCTCTGCCTTCAGCCATCCCCCCACTAGGGAATACCCTCCCTTTGCTGAGAGCCTCCTCCTTCCCTTCTCACTGTTCTGCTATCTAAGTGTGTGCACTAAGCAATGTAGCTCAGTGCTGCCTGGTGTGTACTCCATGCAAATGGAATCATGCCTTCTACATTTCTTTGTGTCTGGCCATCTTTGCTCAACCCCATGTTATTAAGATTCATTACAATTGTAGTTCAAGTTTTTCCCTTTGTTATGTTCTATTGCATAGGTATCCAGAAATTACCTATTCCCCTGTAGAGGGAGATCTGGTATATTTCTGATGTTTAACTGTCACAAACTGGTGCTATGGACGTTTTTGTGTAAGTTTTCTGGGAATGCCTATCTGTTCGGTATTCACCTCTGAATGGAAGCGCTGATTCAGAGGCCTGATTAGCTTCAATTTTACTAAATAGCATCAAGTTATTTTCCAAGATTTTCTGACTTTTTTCCCCTTAACTTATGCCGTTGGAACACACCTCTGCCAGTCTCATGTAGGGAGGCCCCTATCTCCTCATCCGTAAAATCTAAGAAATAAAAGTCATCTCATGAAGTTACTATAAAGATGAAATGAAGTCACACTTGTGTGCTTGTTACACATTGAGCACAGAGTAGGATCTTAACAACAGCAAACATTTATTGAGCACCCTGGAAGTGGAGTCCATTTATCTGACTCCCTATTTACCCTTTCTCTGTATATATCTATGAATTTTGTCCTAAAATTATATAAGGACTCAACTTCTTGCACTATGTGTGTGCTCTAACTCTTTCTCCCCCTCCCCTCCCTCTCAGATGGCTTTAGGGTCTCCTTTTCTATTACCTGATCTTTTTCTTTCTTCCCTTATTTTTTAAGGGTTATGTGCTATGTTATTTTCATGTAGCATCTGATTTAACTTTTTCAACAATGTCACAATGCCTGTTCCATTAGTGTCCCTTATTTTCAGGTGAAAAACCTTGGGCACAGAGAAGAGAAGTGATTGGCCCACGCTCCCCCAGTTAGTAAGTGGTGGAGGTGGGTTTCCTGTACTCACCTTTTGCCTCCAACCGTCACCTACCAGGACTCCACTACCAGATTGATATGTGCCCACCAATCCACCTCCTTGTTGGGGTTTTGATGCTGCAGCCTGGGCTCTTGCAACGTATGAGGTTCCCTTCTTGCGTATGTGAACATAGATCTGAATTGTAAAGTCAGTCATGGCTTTGCTGCACTGCCAGGACTACAGCACACAGGGTGGGGGCTCCAGGGACAAGGTGTGCCTGTGTTCATCCAACCCAGAAGACTCGTGGGGCAGGAAGGCAACCATGGTCATAAACAGCTGGCATGAACAGAGGGAGTTTTCTGTGCTCAGAGACAAAGATAAAGAGCCAGGAAGTTTAGAACCCTTTTGCCTGGAGAAATCAAGGAAAACTTTCTGAAGGAGGTGACCTCCACATCCTCACTTCTTCTAGCTACCTTATATTGTGAGGGGAGGGCCCATTGTTAAAGGGGCATTTTTCCCCCAGACCGCCTCTCTGGACTCTTCCTTCCTTCCGCCTGGGGGTCTGGAGTTGTTTAAGAAGGGCCTTGGCAAAAGTTTCGCCCCTTACTCTGGGTCTCCTTCCCTGTTCTCCCTTCCCCTGCCTCTACCTCTAGTCTGCCGCAGATACAGGCTTGTGTTTGTTTTATAACAGGAGCTTAACATGATTCATTCTAAATTCCCCAAGGACTTTTGTAAAGTTTGAACTGAGTCATAATATATTTTTTTATTAAATTCCAAGACCCAACAAGCAGGAAGCTCTGTTCGACAACATAATATAACTGATGTACTGCAAAGCAGCTTCTTTATGGGTGAGTCCTCAAGCTGCTTCAGAAATTCCCTGGCGTCTCCTATCACTGCCTGGCCCTGAAAGGGAGATTAAAAGGGCTTTGGAGACATCATACCACCGCCAACACACACGCGCACACACAAACCAGGCCTTGTCTTTTCTAAGCCACATCCAAAAGCTAAGGATCCCGAGACAATCCACCCTCCGCAGCCTGAGAACCAGGGGCTAGAGCATTCTTCAGAAGCTGGGAAGGCCAAACAGCCACATGGGCACAGCCTCAGAACTGCTCCCACTCATCCCCAGAGAAGCTACAGTACAAGGTAGTGATTCTCTGAGAGTCTTCCCCGGGCCAGTTGCATCAGCCTCACCTAGGACTGCAGACTCTTAGGCTCATCCAAGACCTACTGACTCCCAAACTCTGGGGACAGGGACCAGCCATTTGTGTTTTCAGGGGCTGATTACGAAGCTTGCTAAACTTGGAGAAACACAGGTGTGAGTGCTGCTCAGAGTGTGGTCCCTGGGCCACAGTAGTAGCCTCCCCTTGGAGCTTGTTGGGAATGCAGACTCTCAGGCCCCACGTCAGACCTGCAGATTACTGGATCAGGATCTGCATTTTAACAAGGCCCCCAGTTGCATCTCATCCATAGTGAAGTTTGAAACACACTAGTGTAGGCCACCACTGGACACAGGCTGCAGCTGGTCCTGACTGAGTTCTCTCTCTGCCTTTTACTTGCTTGGTGTTCTTGGCTGGACGTGTGACTTCTCCAGGCCCCGGTGCCCTGACAGGCACACTGGATCAGCACCCTGAAGTCTTTCTCCCGCTCCCCCTCCACACACACACACACAGAGCCCTGGTCCCACAGAAGGCCCTGAGAATCTTCCTTCCTGCCCTTCCCTGGTGGGCACGTAACCTCCTGCCCCTCTGCCACTGGCCCACCCTGGAGAGGGGTTCTTGCAGCTCTCCCTCCTCCTGTGTTTCTGTTTTTTTCTCATGCTTTGATTTTTCCCTGAAGCGTTTTGTTGTAGTTCTCTGATTCTACTTGTGGAAAGGCTCATATGTGTTTTTTCCCTTTGAAGTGTTCCTTTTCTTTTGTGTTTAAGTTCAGCATTGCTCTCTGATCAGGGCGTGTGTGACCTCACAGCATAATTCAGAAAGAGGGTTTCGCCAGTGCCACCCAAAATGGACCCCAAAATCCATTATGTGGGGATGTGTTTGAGTCCAACAATTAGACGTGTGTGTCAAAGCCATCCCATATGCACAGGGCTACTTCTAAAAAGGATACCTTGAGTCTGATAAATTGCAGAAGACTGCTGTAAAGGACCTCCAAAGCACAGATACCTCCTCCCCCATTCCCTGCTTCCTCCTGCGTGCTAGGTTTGCGATAGGGACAAGGGGCACACAGAGTCTTCCCCACTCCCCAGTGCTTCATGAAAGGCACTGAAGCCAGGAACCAAGGGAGAGCCCCCAACTGGGGCGGTGATGGGGACATAGAAATCCACTGGAAAGCGGACAGCCCTTAGGCCCCAGGCAAGTGGTGATTTCCCTTCCCAGGGTGCAGGGTTTAAAAATGCATCAGAACGAAGCCTGCCTGTGCATACATAGGGCCTCACACACTGTAGAGGAGGCAGATGTTGGGACTGCTGGTCAGGAAAGCAGTTTGGCAGAAAGACTCGAGAACCTCAAAGAAATCTGTATCCTCTGACCCAGTAATCCTGCTTCTGGGAATCTGTCCTAAGAAAATAATATGAAATGCAGAAATGAATCCATACTGGTGTTCACTCTAGGTTTATTTATATGAATGAAAAATTGGAAACCACTAAATGATCCATGACAGGGAAGTGGTTAGGTAAATTATGTTTCATTCATAGAATGGAATATTTTGTAGCCGTTAAAAATGTTTACGGAGTTTATAATGACCTGAGGAAATGCATGTGGTATGTTTATGGTGATTTTATACCCTGCAAAAGGCAGAATATCAAATCACACACAGTGTGATTTCAGCCATGTAAAACAATTATGGAGAAATTACAGGAAGGAGAAACACACCAATAAAACCTCTTAAAAGTGGTCGTATCTGAGTAGTGGGACTGTGGGTGATTTTTCTTTTCTTTCCACCTTTCTGGGTTTTCTTTCTACATGAGGAAACTATTGCTCATCAGTACTTGGTATTTATTTAAGCCTTACAGGCAATAGAAGGAAAAAAATCACTATTCTTCTGAGGCCTAGTGAGGGATATGACAGCTGCCTTTCCCTCCTGAACATATATTGCTTTTGAAAGCAGAGAAAAAATTAAATAAACATTATTTACCAAATTAAAATCAAATAAATAAAGCATCTGAGCCCCTGTTGAGGAAAGCCTCTGCTCCTAGAAGAAGCCATTGCCAGGCAACTGATGTGATTTAAGCCTGTTTTCAGCTTATCATTTTTCGGTGATCTTAAAAAACCAACCACTGTGAAATTGACTTCTAACTGATCTTAATTGAGATGAGGCCCAAATGCAAGGATCAGAAATGAAATTTGGGCTGGCTGCCCCACGACTGGGCTATGAGTGGGGACCTGCACAATCCCAGGTCACAGAGGAGCTGGCTGGGGCTATTTCACAGCTCCAAGTTCCACCCACGGCCTTTAAGTAATACTCCAAGGTCTGCCACTCACTTGTTGTTGTTTTTTGTTTGTTTGTTTGTTTGTTTAATTTTTGCTGGTAGTTGAGTATTCCCTCCTCAGCCCTACCTCCCCCCACACTCACTCATGTGTGCACCCCTCATTAGGGCTCCTCTTCCTCTGCACAAAGGCATATGGCATTTAGTGCTGGTCTGCAGCCAGTGGACCCCAGCCTACACTGCTGACGTGCATTACCTTGTTTACTTCCTGAGATGACTCTGTGATTTAAGGGTTATCGCATCTCACTCCAGAGTGGTAATTTTTAACCAGTGTGCCATGGCACACTAGTGTGCTGTGAGAGGATCTTAGGGGTGCGATGAAAATTTTTAAAAATCATTAAAATTAAATTATTTTTAAAAGAAATTCAAAGCACAGTAAGTATATTGTTTTATTTACTCTTTTTTTTTCTATCAACATGATTTAAGTGTGCCGTGGAAGTTTAACTGTAGGTTCAAATGTGCTGTGAGATTTTAAAAAGCTTGAAAAATATAGCTCTAAGGCAGCGGTTCTCAACCTGTGCGTCACGACCCTCAGGAACTGTATTGAAGGGTTGCGGCATTAGGAAGGTAGAGGGAGGGTATCCCAAACTCTTTTAAACATTCTTCTTTCTGCCTGCTTGTGCAGCTTGCATTATTTCAGGAGGGAAGCAAGTCTCCTCTCTGGCATCTCCTTCAACTTTGTAGTGACCAATTCTCCTAACGTGGTAAGCCAGCCATGCAGGCCCCAACCACAGCAGCCCTCTCCCTCAGCCTCTCTCAAGCCTCCCAGGCCAGCTTCTCCCTGCTTACCTGCTTGGTACCTGGTCCTCTTTTCCTGTCCTCTGCATTCTAGGCCCCCCAAACCACTCTTCCAACAGTCTTCAGTCAGATTGACTCATTGCTTTTTTTTTTTTTCTTTGAGGCAGAGTCTCACTCTTTACCCTAGGTAGAGAGCTGTGGCATCTCAGCTCACAGCAACCTCAAACTCCTGGACTCAAGTGATCCTCTTGCCTCAGCCTCCCAAGTAGCTGGGACTACAGGCACTCACCATGGTGCCTAGCTAGTTTTTCTGTTCTTAGCAGAGACAGGGTCTCACTCTTGCTTAGGCTGGTCTCGAACTCTTAAGCTCAAGCCATCCACCTGCCTGAGCTTCCCACAGTGCTGGGATTACAGGTTTGAGCCACCTCACCCGGCCTCTGTGCTTTCTTAGAACAGGATAACTCTTCTTTGTCTAAATCTAGAAAGCTTTCCCTTTCATATCTTAACAGGCTCATTATGGAATTTTTTCCTTGAAAAATAAAAGAGTTCTTTCTCTAAGATAGTTTAGCCTTCTTTTTAGGCCAGGCAACCTCACTGTGGCTGGCATTTTAAAATAACAGCGTGTGTGCGTCTGTGTGCATATGCATGTACACATGCATGCATGTTTCTCTATATGCTGCAAAATAAATATAGTAGAACCCCTGTAAGTTGACCATCCAAGGGACTGTAACAAATTGGTCAATGTACAGAGGTGGCCAACATAAGGAACAAGGCCTGCTGTACTGATATATGCATGTGGTGCATGTCTGGTCCGTGAAAATTAGGTCAACTTAAGGACTTGCTCAATGTAGGGAGGTGGTTTACAATGGACGTTCTCCTGTCTAGTGCTAGAAGACATCTAATATTAAAACAAAGAGGCTCGGTGCCTGTGGCTCAAGCGGCTAAGGCACCAGCCACATACACCTGAGCTGGCGGGTTCGAATGTAGCCTGGACCTGCCAAACAACAATGATGGCTGCAACCAAAAAAATAGCCGGGCGTTGTGGCGGGTGCCTGTAGTCTCAGCTACTTGGGAGGCGGAGGCAGGAGACTCACTTGAGCCCAGGGAGTTTGAGGTTGCTGTGAGCTGTGATGCCATGGCACTCTACCCAGGGCAATAGCTTAAGGCTCTGTCTCAAAAAAACAAAACAAAACAAAACAAAACAAAACAAAACAAAACCAAAGAGAACTAATATGTGAGAAAGAAAACATAAAAGTACTGATGTGATTTAAAATTGTAATAATACAATGTCAAACAATTATCAAACTCTAACACATTAAAATATAAATTAGTCAGACTGACTCCACAAAATGTAGAAAAACTTGAAAGAAAAAAATCATGTGCAAAGGAAACACTGAGAAAAGTTTTAATGAAATTATTTTTTAAAAACTCCAAGTTGAGATAAGTTAATGCTGAAATTTCTCAAGTACCAAGGAACAGAAGATTCCCATGCTTAGTACAGTGAACAAGCTTTCGAATCAGATGTTTTACTCTGTCCTACTTGTATGACCTTGGATGAGTTACCTTCCATAGGAAATCAGCCAAGCAAGTAATCATGGGGAGACAGAGTTGTTTAGGCAGGCCTTCTGTAGGAGCCGACCCGTGATGGAGTCAATTTATCAGTCACAGTTACCAGAAGCCTTTTTCATTCTCCATCAGACCCCTTATGATTAAGAGAGAGATTTGTAAGTTTCCTGGCCAAAGTTAGGATAGAGCCCATGCCACAGCAGTGCTGAGGATCCCTGAGCCTGTTGGTATTCCCGGTTGCCTCCAGCAGTACTAAGTTCTCCATGTATTTCATCCTCACAGCCACCCTAGAGTAAGTGCTTCTATCACCTCCATTTGAAGATGAGACACCCAGGGTAAGACAGTTACAGAGCGTGCCTCACCCAGGGTCACAAGCTATTAAATAGCAAAGCCAGGATGGGAACTTGGGGCATGTGGCGCCAGGGTGCATAGCCACCATGGCTTTCTGTGACTAGAGCCTTGCATCCGTGCAGCCTTTGATACTGGGTAGTAGGATGCCACATGCCCCTGCTCGCTTGATAGTTGCAAGGTAGGTGCTCTTGCTTTTTAAAGGAAGAGACAGGCATGGGGAGTTCTGAAGTGACTGATCCAAAGGACCTTAGCTCCAGGGCTGGCCCTTTCTATCTTTATGCCTGAGCACCCTAGGAGCCTCAGTTTTCTCATTCCTGGGATGAGGATAATGATGCCTAGTCCCCAGGGCTAGGGTGAGGATGCAACACATAAAGCCCTCAGCAGAGCACCTAATGAGTGGTCAGTGCTGCATGAAAGTCAGTGGTCAATGCTGTCATTGTGATTATGATTAGTAAATGACAATTAGCTTTCTTTGTCCAACTTGAGCACAAGGGCAGGTCTTACACTGCTCTGTGATGCAGTCTCTGGTAATGCACCATCGCACCAGAGCTAATGAGTGCTGGGCCTACTGGACAGAGCAGGGGCCCTACAGTCAATGCATTCAGGTCTCTGCCATCTCCTAAGTTGGTCCTATACTCTGCAATTAACCTTCATGAGCCTCAGTTTTCTTAGCTGTAAAATACGGATGATAGCATCTGCCTCACAGCATACTTGGGAGGACTAAATGAGCCAATATATTTTTAAAAGTGTCTGACTCAGAATATGCAGCAGCAAATATGACTTCCTTTCCCTTCATTGATTATATTTTTTATGAAACAAAGCCATATTTTCTATAAAAAGCAGACATATTGCAGGATTTCTGTTGTGTTTTTTCAGTGGGACTTGTCAAGGCTGGTCTGATGAGAAAGTGTTAATTGAGCACCTCCTATGATTACAGGGCAGTGTGGGGGTACAGAGGACATATAAAATGTAATTCTACCTAGAGATCCCTGTGACATTTAACCTGGGACTAGATAAGATAGGGTCCTACTTCAACCAGAGCTGCCTCACCTGAGAGCACCTAGTTCTGGAGTCCTCTATCAGGGTGCTCTAGAGGAACAGAACCAATGGGAGATACACAGAGGTTTATTAAGAGGGATTGGCTCATGTAATTATGGAGGCTGAGAAGTCCCATGATCTGCCAGGAAGCCCAGGAAAGCTGTTGGCATAGTTTCAATCCACCTATAAGGCCTAAGAATCAGGGAAGGCAGTGGATTATGTCCCAGTGTAAGTTCAAAGACCTGAGAAGTAGGAGGTCTCATGTCCAAGAGCAGGAGAGCAGATTCACCCCTCTTCTACCTTCTTGCTCTCTCAAGGCTCTCAGTGGATTGCATGATGCCCTTCCATATCAGAGGGAAGTCTCCTGTGTGCTAACAGATCCACATGCTAATCTCATCTGGAAATACCCTCACAGACACACCTAGAAATAATGTTTCACCAGCTATCTGGGCACCTCTTAGCCCAGTCATGTTGACCACTAACCATCACAGGTCCCACCCCCAAGTCCCCCAGTCAAGGACAGCTTTCAAGAAAATGTTTCCTTTCAGGTAAATAGAGAAATACAATCCAGACAGCACTCCCACACTGTTAGTGGCATATTAATCTGCAGGGACTAAATATCATAACATAATTAGTGTAGCAACGCTCCCCACTTAATTGAAAATGCCGCAATGAGGGGCACTTAATGAGAAATGCAAGGCTTGATGATTCAAAACTGCTGAGACTTAGTGGTTTAGTGGGTGTAGCGAGGAGTGTTGGACTTATTTCCCTCTGCTATTCTCTTTGTACATCTGGACAGGAAGGGGTCTGAAAGGAGTTACTAACAGTATGTATGGTGAGAGAACTTTGATTATCTGGAAGTCCCTTAGCTATTTGGAATGCGGCAGAGAGCCAGCGAAGCAGGAAACGAAAAAACACATTTCAATTTGGCTGTTCACCACAGTCTTTAGACTTTTCTGATAAGAAATGCTCTCAACCCACAGCCTGTTTTTTTATGCTTACTGTATAGCAGAGTTTAATAAGCCACATGATCTGATTTCACATTGCAGGATAGCGGCAATCCAGGGTGGCAGTGGTGGGTGGGGCCTCTGCAGGGGCCGATCTCACACCTCCTTGTTAGTCCAGTCACCAGTCAGCAGAGGTCTTCAATGCATAGGACATGTTTGGGGGACTGGGAGACGCAGACATGTAAGAATCTCTGTGCTTAAGGAGCTTACAGTTTGGGGGCAGATGGATGTCGTCTCAGTCCAGGTTCTTGGTTTCAGACAACAGAATCTATTGTGGCTACTTTAAACAGAAAAGGATTTAATACAGGATATTAGGTGGCCTGCAAACTTTTCAGGAATGCCAGAGACCCATGCTTGGATGCCAAAGAACTAGAGAAGTACCCAGCATAGCACTGGACTATTTTAATAGAATCCTCTTTGCTCCTCTCTTTGGGACTCAAAACTCTTAGAACCAGAGAGTGGAGCCCACACCACAGCTGTCCAGGCTGACAGACATCTCCGCCTCACCCGATGCACCTGAGCCTGGACCCCACCTCCCATGCCACATCCACCCCCTACAATCTTGTAGATGCATTTGCTGGCCAATGGGTCCAGACAGAGGGGAGCAGTTTCCAGCTGCCTCGCCCTGTGGGACACAATGCACACTGGAAGGGTTTTGAGTGGGTATTAAGAGAGCCAGGATTTGGTATCTGCTCCAGATGTGGCCGGTTAATGAGGATCTGGTGAGCCAAGCCCTGGAGAGTTGTGTTCCAAGGTTGAGTGTACTGTCCGAAATGAGCAAAAAGAAGTGACACCTGGTGCTGACAATCAGGAGGTTGCAGCATGAGAAGGAGTAAACATGGAAACATCAAAGGCACACAATGGATGGCAGTGGGGCCATTTCATTTAGGATCAAATGACCTTGCAGAAGGTAGTGGTCACAAAGGGCGTCCGTGCAGTAGAGCTCACTAGAAAGAGGAGCTGTGCAAAGTCCTCAGCCATCAAGGGGAGTTTAGACTGTGTTTGGGAGAGTCCCTTAGAGGGCAGGAACGTCTCTAACAGGCTCCTGAAGGATTTCTGCAAATAACAGCGTTTTCTCCTGAGTGTTTGTGCTAAAGGACTGAGATATAGAAACACGGGACCTCTGCACTGTCATTCCTCAGCGTATACCTGGTGCTGGGTAGCAGGGTGCTGTGGTGGCGTCCAAGCCCTGGCTTTCATTATGGAATGAGTCCATGAGGCAGGGACCCTGAGCCCCAGGCATTCTTCTCACAGGAGGAAAGTCACCCAGAAACACGTTTAGAAGACAGCCGCTGTGTACAGGGCCAGGGCGGCTGCCTCCTATGTATTATAAGAATGTAGAGGGGAGAAGTTGAACCTCAGGCATGAGGGCGTCAAAATGACCTGCACAGGCAAACAAGGTCAGCTAAAAAAAAAAAAAAAAAAAAAGTTTTTAAAGTGTATGTGCTAATTCTTATCTAGAGACTTCAGATAAATATCTGAAAAGTAAAAGAAAGAACTGGGAAGGGAATGTGGGGTGAAAGAATAGTTCCCACAAAGCCACAGACCAGTGATAAGTTTCTGAACATGACAAATATGATATGTATTTGTACATTGGTATATTAATTGATATACATACATTGATGTATTTATGTCCATATAAAAGCATGTTTTTCCTGTCCCCTGTTCCAACTTTCTGCTCCCTTTTCTCAGCTTTCTCAAACTTTCCTGTCCTGATTTCCATTTGGTCAATCATTAACGAGGTTATTAATCAATATTGCTACTATTACTGGTGTCATAATTAAGGTCCCTGCCTCCCTACCTCGAATACCTACCAAGTTTCAAGCTGCTTCACCAGGGAGGGGTGCGGCAGGAAGCCCTTCTGTCCCAGCTCTTAACCCAACCCGCCATTGGGCTACCCTCCCTTTTGGAGTTTCAGAATGTTCATCAAGGAAACTTCTGATGAGATTTTTAGGCTTCTCCCCTTAGTACTATGACAAGGCCCCATGGCTTCACTGAGCCCCATGCCAGAGATTTGGTTTCTGGAAAACCTAATGCTTCATCAGGTATTTCCTTGTTGCCTCGAGAGTGCCCCCAGGCCAGCTGCCCGGTGTCAAGGGAGGAAGCCCACTGTGGGCTCCTTCAGTGAGGATGCAGGAAAAATCTTCTTGCTACACCATTTCTTTTCCTAAGAGAGGCACCTGCACTGGGAAATAAACCCACCTTCATTCCCAGCAATTATGTGCCCAATTACATTTCCAGCAGGTGTCACTTACAGGGGTGAAACCCATGAAATATTTCAACAAGAAAGCAGGAAGAACCACTTAACTCCAGGGAAGAGCCCTCTTTGCAGAAGTGGAGAAAGCCAGCCCAGGGACTGTCTCTGTGCATTTCCACACCTGCCCCACGTGCTTTCCCATAAGCATCTTGTCCCCAGCCCAGTCAGCCCTCCTTGCAAAGGTCCACAGGTTCTGGTTGGGCCAGCGGAAACACAAGGCTCAGTCCCAGCAGGGAACTGCCCCGGGGTTCCTAGCTAGGAAGAACTGGTGCAAGATGTCCCTGTGGGCATGCGTGTGCATAGCATCCAGCACTTCAAGTCCACACAGGAAGACCCTTCTCTCAGATTTTCCTCTGGCTTTCCGGGTACCCAGCACACAAGAACCCGAGAAGTACTTGACAGACTTCTTAGCAGCAATTTTTATCCCATCGCTCAAATGATGAATGAAGCACTCAGTGGGAAAGAACAAAGGGAAGAAAGTACCGGCCTGTGCAAACTCATTTAAATGGACATTTACAGTAGAAAGTGGGTTTTATTGCCCTCATTTTACAGGTGAGGAAAGGGATACTCAGAGAAGGGACTTGCCCAAGGCTACTTGGCTGATGAGAAGCAAACCTCTCCTCCAAATCTGACTCCAGCTCTGTGCTCTCTGCACTCCAGCCAAAGCCTCCCTCGGCATCCACTGCCTAGGTGATGCGTGGTCCCCGGCATGCCGTGTGGGAGGGGCGTTCTGGGCTGTCACTTTCTAGAACAGCCTCTTCCTTGAAGAAGTCTCTTTCTTCTTGCTCATTGGAAGGTCCCCAGGCCCCAGGTCAGAAGACTCTTGTGTTTGCCCTAATCATGTATACTCTGTCTTTGGGCCACTTTAGCCAAGATTTGCCCACTGAAGGTTCATGAAGGGCCACCTGGAAGGAGGCTATGTACAGGAACTCTGCTAGCCATGAGTCTGCTTCTCTGCTGATCAAACTCATCATTCCTCTCGCTGCTATTGTGAAGTGAAAGTGACACACCTGGGTCCCTGACTTGCCTAAATGCAGCACTCTCTGCCCCATCTGGAAACTTGTGGAAATTTGGCTTCCCTACAGTGTCACTCTCAACTTTTCCACGCTGTCACTTGCCAGGCTCTGGTATGTCCGTCTACCATCCTTCCTCAAGTCCCCTGTACCTGTCCCATGCCCCTGTGTCTTTCCTAGTTGAGGCCCCTTTGCACCTGCCTCTCCTCTAGTCTTCATACCTCTCCCTCTGCCCTGCTTCTGTGCAGTGATGGATGACTGTCAACATTTATTTTATCCCTATATTAAGTGTGTATTCACTTAATATACTTCTTGAATAACTTTGCCCATGTCTGTTCCCAATTTTGTTTGCTGGGGTCCTGAATGTTTTCCCTCATCAGTTTGCACCAAATCTTTACTGAATGGATATTAACCCTCTTTTCTCTTCCATGCTACAAATCTTTTTCCAGTTTGACATCCTTTTTACTTTCTTTCCTGTATGTTATGCAGAATTATAAAATAACATTCATTTCCATTCTTATTAAGCTGTAAATCAGCATGCTAAATCTCCAGCCAAGGTTGGAATCAGGTTTCCCCAAGCAACTCATACCTCTTCCCCATGCCAGGGGGTCCCACAGGCAAAAGAAGCATCAAAGGCAGAGTGGAAGTGTAGCCCAAGCCCAGCGGTGCTTGCTAGGCAGCCAGGAGCCAATGTGTGTATCATAAACATATGGTTGGCTTGTGTGTGTGTGTTTTACTGTACACACTTGACCTTGATCTTAGCAGACTCAGTGATTTCTCTTTAAAAGTTCAACCTGGTAGTGCCCATCTCCCTACCCACTGCCTGTCCTGTCTCGGTCATCACTGGCCCAAGTGTCACAGGGCTCAGATAACATGAAACCTGGGTTACTTGCTGCTGATGACAGTGAACATGCCTCAAATTGGGCTTTACTTTAATAAAGTGCTTTGCTAATAACCCTTTAGCCGTTCTGTATGTATGAATATTATTTCCATTATTGGGTGAAGGCACTGAGCCGCAGAGAGGTTGTTCAACTTCTGGGGCCCTCTCCTTGGGCGGCAGAGCTGCTGTTGTTTCTTGCCTTACCAAATGTGTTCTTGGGAACGGTTTCGACCAGGCATCCTCAAACGTTTTAAACAGGGGGCCAATTCACTGTCCCTCAGAATGTTGGAGGGCCGGACTATAGTTTAAAAGAAAAAAAAAAAAAACTATGAACAAATTCCTATGCACACTGCCCATATCTTATTTTGAAGTAAAAAACAAAACAGGAACAAATACAATTCACACCGCTGCATGTGGCCCATGGGCTGCAGTTTGAGGGCGCCTGGTTTAGATCACTCAGTAATGGAGCCAGGGCAGCATTCAGGGTCAAAAGTCCAAGTCTAAGGCCAAGCACAATGGCTCACACCTGTAATCCTAGGACTCTGGGAGGCCAACGTGTGTGGATTACTTGAGCTCAAGAGTTGGAGACCAGCCTGAACAAGAGACCCCAACTCTACTAAAAATAGAGAAACTAGCTGGGCATTGTGGTGGGCACCTGCAGTCCCAACTACTCAGGAGGCTAGGCAGGTGGATTGCTTGAGCCCAAGAGTTTGAGGTTGCTGTGAGCTGTGCCAGCATGGCACTCTACTTGGGGTGACAGAGTGAGACTCTCTCTCAAAATAGAAAGAAAAGAAAAGAAATCCAGCATCCAGCTCTAGGACGAAAAGGGCTGTCCCACTGCTTAGCAGCTCTGAGGCTGTAAATTTCTGGAGAAGATCACGCATAATGCACTGTATGCCCCTTGCAGCCACGCGAAGATGCTCCTGAAAAGAGTGTGGGGTGAGGTTCTGAAAGAAGGGACAGTGGCTAGTGGTGACCAACTGTCCTGAAGTGATCTTCAAGGCCCAGGTTAAATGCCAGCTTCTCTGCCTGGCCTTCCCTTGTTAAATGGGGTCTGCTTCTGGCTCTTCCCCTCAAAACACATAGTCTACCTGGAGAAACAGGGCACCCAAACAACATAAATGCTGTGGGAAACGCTCTAGCAGGGTCACTCCTTCCCTCAGCACATGGTGATGATCAAGCACCTGCCATGTGCCAAGCACTGTTGTGGTCCAGCAGTGAACACAGCAGACCAGTCTCACGAAGCCTCTATTCTGGCAGGGGAGACAAAGAGTAGACAAGTTAATAAACACACATTGCCAAGGGCTGGAGGGCCCTAGGCTGGTGAGCAGGGCCCTAGGCTGTCATGGACAGGCGTGGACAATGCTGTGCTCCTTCCCGGAGAAGATGGGAATCAGTTCTGTTTGGAGTGGTGGATCAGAGCAGGCTCCCAGGAGAAGTTTTGTCCTAGGCCTTGACTTATAAGTGAGGTTTTCAGCTAGCCAGGGAGAGGCATGGCTTTTTTGGCAGAAGAAACAGCAAAAGCATAAACATGAAGATAAGAAAGGGTGCGGGCCTATTTAGGAAATTGCAAGCAAATTTTGTGTGGTAAGAGGAAAGGGAAGGAAAATACAGGAATTGAGGCTGCAGAGGTCCGTGTGGCTAAGCTGTGAGGGTTCTGTGGTCCTGCAAGAGGTGAGGATGCCAGGGACCGTATGGATGCTGGGGTGACCATGGAACATGTCTAGCATGCTGCCTGCCCCAGCTTTTGGCCAGTGTCCCCAGTAGAAGTATAGACATGGCTTTTATAAACAAGAAATTATTAAAACCTAAGGAGCATCTCCTCCCAATAATATGTACCCCCTGTGTTACTATGAGATTCCAGTCGTGGGGCACCCTATAGAAACCTTTCCAATACTCCCCCAAACTGCCACAAAGAAAGTCCGAAAAGTTGTCATAGCCAAGAAGAGCCTACGGTCGTGTGATTATGAGATTTAATGTGGTAGACTGCATGGGATCCTGGAGCAGCAAAAGATAAACACCAAGGAAATCCCAGTAAACTGTGGACTTTGGTTAATAATAACGCATGGCTCCTGGTTCCTTAATTGTAACAAATGAACTTTACTAATGGTATTAATACAGCGTGTTAATCTGAGAGGAACCGAGTGTGGGGTATAAGGAGGAATTCAGTATACTATCTTCACAATTTTTATGTAAATCTATAAGTGGTCTAAAAAACTTATATTTTAATAAAATGAGGTATGCTATAGTGAAAATTAGGAAAAAAATAAAATAGGGGAACATAAGCAACCTCCAATTTTCTTGGTTTTCCCATCTCTGAAAAAGACTCTTTTCCAACTCAGTTTCTCCCCCAAGTGTTTTCTTCTTCACCAGGATAGAAACACATGCATTTGTGTCTACATGGGTGGGCACATGAGGTCTAGGGACGTAGGTGGGGGTGCTGAGGGGGAGACCAGGTCTGTCTGAGAGTCTCCACATTGGTTTCCTCTCTGGAATCAATAGAGGTTTCCTGGGAGGTGAGGTATGTGGCAGTTCATTAACAGCCCCGCTGTTCCACACCTGGTGGTCCTTTCAGTCCTGAGGGGACAAGGGTGTGGGACACTTGGGTCAGTCGATAAAAGGCCACCTGTGACAAGGACCTGAGCAGAAGCAAAAAGCAAATGTGCTGTGGCTCTCACAGTCCCCTGCTCTGCCAGGGAGCGAAAGCCTTGACCCTTCACTTACAGTGAGCTTTATCTTTCCTTTCTCTTTCTTAGTCCAAGCCTGTGTCTGTCTGCTTAGAGATGCTTTTTTTCACATCCAAATTCTTCCTTATTAACAAAGGATGCCCTGGCTCTCAGCAATTACTAACGTGTTCTCTCATTGTAAGCATGTCCCCATTCTCTCTCAATACAGGACTTTTTCCACCCCTGAGTTTGGCAGGACTGGTGCAAATCCTTGATAGTACAGGTGTCCACACAGACAAGACCCAGACAAGCCACATTAAGACTTACATCCCTCACAGACCTACTCAGAGATGTCTTTCTTGGTCTTTCTCTCTTCCATTAAGCTCTTGGCTTTCTTGCAGCGTCTCAGGACACCCTAACCAGCCAAAAGGTTCTAAGTTTCCCAGCTGAGCTCCTTGGCATTCACTGAATTAATGATTGGCCTTTCCTACATTAGTGTTATCACCGACAGCAAGAAGGCCACATTCAAGCTGACTAGTTCTATGGGGAAAAAAAGAAAGCAAAGACCTGACCACCAGGGCTGCCTCCCGACCATACAGGTGCCTCACCTATCACTTGTTCCCTCGGAGGCTTGAATGCAGTGGTCGGTTCTGCCCTGGGCTCCATCCCAGCCCAAGCACTGGGGAGAGTCTTGGTGTATTCACTGCCCCCTGGTCTGCAGGGTGGCCCTTCTGCCTGCAGATTCTTCTTATCAGAGTCCAGACAGGCAAACAGAAATCACTCCAGGTCTTTCAATGGAGGGAATTTAAGGTTGCAAATTGGTCACATAGTTGAAACAGCTAAGGAGCTAAAGGGCATGCATTTCAGCCCAGAAATCAACAACAAGGAACCACCATCACCCCTAGGCTGAAGAGGTGATGTTTCTAGATTCCAGATGCTGGGACCATCCAGCAGGAGCTAGAACTGTTATGTAGGAGACTGGGACTGTGAGGACCTGAAGCAGCAGAGGTTATATGGCCAGTGCCAGGGATGTGGTCTGAGAGAAAGCAAGAGAAGAAAAAGATGCCCTGGCTGCTCGCTTCTCACCTCGCCCTCTCTGCTGGGGCCTTTTACTAGCCACCCCTGCCCAGAAGCCAGGGCGCCTGAGAAGTGTAGTTCCTTGCAAAACGGATCAGCGTGGGGAAGCGTGGAGAATGGATCTGGGAACAAACAGACCAACGGCTGGCACAGCGTCCCATCAGTCTTCCCACCTCCACCCGCCCCTCTTTGTTCAAAGCTGAGTCGGCCCCCACCCATTCCAGAAAACTCCTGCTATTTTCTAATTTCTCTGATCAAGACAGCTGGCAACTTGGTAAAGGCATCATGTTTTTATATGATCTCCTAGATAGAACAAATGAGGGAAAATCAAGATCCTCTTCTACTTTGAGGAGGGGACAGTGAACTTCATTACACTGTGTAGTGGTTCAGCCTTGTTCATGTGCATAATTGCTGTCCCTCGGCCTTTGGAGAAGAGCAGGGTCTCTTTTCATATGTATAATCTTCAAGGTAGGATGTTTCTGTTCACAATGGTGCCAGCCCCAGAGGCTCACCTGTACCCTGAACAATTAATTATCTTCTGCTCTGCAGGACCAAAGGCATAATCCATACCTCACTATCCAGCCAGATTCTGCCACAAGGGCTATGTTCAGTGGTCTTTCCAGGAGGCTGGAAAATTGCTCCGGGGGGGGGGGGGGGGTTTCAGCTCTTGTCTGAGATGGTTAATCAGCTCGTAACTGCCTCCCTTCAACCGCCTTTCTCCTCCACTGCTAGCTGGGAGCCCTCTGGACAGAGATGAATGTGAAAGGGAAAAGTCCAAGGACAGAGCAGAAGGAACAAAGGCTCCTAAGTTTATGTAGCTGAGAAAATAACATGTAACACCATGAGAGATTTGGCTGGGCCTTCTTGTTTTGTTTTGGAGATTTCAAGAGGCCAGGCACACAGTCGTGGTTGGACTGGGAAGAAAGGCATAACTCAGAAAATTCTTTTCAGATTTTATTCTGGCTGTTACTGGATTAAAGAAAACACCGAAAGGATTAAGCTGTGTGACCATCTGAAGGTTATTTGCAGCCAGCCAGGGAGGACCCTGTCCCTCTCTGCGGGCAAATGTTTGGACAGCATCTGGAAGCTGTGGGCTTTTCCATCCGCTCCCAGTCTGGTAAGCCCAGCATTACTTGGAGCCATTCATATCCTCCTTTCCTTAGCTTTAATGACCATGATAATCATTAAATATTAACGACAGTGTTCACTGTTGAAATGACAGAAACCTCCAAACCAGTACTGGAAACAGGGATTTGCTACTGTCTCACAGAGCCCTGGAAGGAGTAAAACCCTCAGCAGAGAAAAGGCAGAGATGCAGCGGATTTGTGATTAGATTTGCCCTGTCCCCTTCTGGGGCTTTAGTTGGCTTATCTTTTCTTTTCTTTTTTTTTTTCTTTTTTTCTTTTTCGGCAGGACTGGGTTTGAACCCTCTACCTCCCGTATGTGGGACCAGCGCCCTACTCCTTTGAACCACAGGCACCACCCTATTCGGCTTTTCTTTTCACCATAGACCAGCTTTTAACGCCCTAAGGGTTTGCTAAGGCTGATGGAAAAAAGTACCAGGATGGTGTGAAAGACAGGAAGCCCTCCCCATGCTGGAGCTGGCCGCCTGAGGTCACGCTGTCCACAGTCCCCCCGAAGGCCTCTCTCCTGGCTTCTGGTGGTCCCTTGGCTCCCAGCAGAACTCTGATCCTTACGTGGTGTTCTCCACGTGCGCATCTGTCTCTGTGTTGAGTGTTTCCTTTATTATAAGGACATTAGCCATGCTGGACTAGGGCCCTTCCTCATGACTCCAATTAAACTTCGTTACTTCCGTAAACACCCAGCCCATAAGGACCCTCTCTGAGGTACTGCCGGTTTGGACTCCAGCGTTATCGTTTTGGAGGACACAATTCACAAGTCAACCCATACTGCCTACGTGCCTGCCCATAGCTCTCAGTTTTTACATCTTACAATTTTCACTTTCTTTCTTTCTTTCTTTTTTAGAAACAGAGTCTCACTCACTCTGACACCCTGGGGTTGAGGGCCCTGGCATCAGCCTAGCTCATAGCAACCTCAAACTCTTAGGCTCATGTGATCCTCTTGCCTCAGCCTCCCAAGTAGCTGGTAATACAGGTGCCTTGCCACCATGCCCAACTAATTTTTCTGTTTTTTGTAGAAATGGGTCTCCCTTCTGCTCCAGCTGGTCTCAAACTCTTGAACTCAAGCAATCCACCTGCTTTGGCCTCCCAGAGTGCTGGGATTACAGATGTAAGCCACTGTGCCCGGCCTCCATTCCCAGAATTTTTGATGGTGTACTTGAAGGGTTTGAAGGTAGACACTGGTTAAGTAAAAGCAAGTTTCAGAAAATTGATGAAACTCTCTCCACAGATACCACAAACGTCATCAGTTTATGTTAGCTGGCTGCCAAAGCACTGGTGACTGAGAACTGTTTCCCCCTCTTGCCAGCGCTTCCTGGCAGGCCCCTCTGACAGGCACAGTTCTTGCACATGTTGGTGGGAGCCCAGTATCTTTTGTCCTATGCCCAGGCAGTCATGTGCTGGTGCGCCCACCCCGCCTGTTCCACGTGGCCCTGTCTGACAGATGTCCCTGCCATAGCATGGCTTCCCAGTCGTTTTCAAGGTCAGGCTGCACACAGCTCAGCTTTGCGCAACACACCTGTGAAGGATTCAGGGGCCACCGTTTGCCCTGGCTATCTCTGAGAACCAGTTGTATGTCCACTGAGGAAAAGCCACAGGACAGAGTACCGAGTGGAAACTCGGCCAAAAAGGGCAAGTGAATGCTGCCTGGCTCCCCTGCACACGGGCTGAGGCATACGCACACATCCTCACCGCGACGTGTCCAGAGCTGGCTGGCTCGACCCACACAGGACCAGTTAAGAAAACGTGTCAGGCCTTCATGAATGAGGACTTCCAGTTAAAAATTCACAGGAAGATTACATAAAACCACCTGCTGCCTTTATTTCCCCCTGTGTGTTTTAAAGACATGCAGCTGCTCAACACGGAACATTCCATGGCACAGCGTGTCTGGAGAGCTGGTCCTGGAGGCTCCGGGCAGAGGGGAGGCCAGGTGGGAGGGGAGGTGGGGGGAGCACGCACGGGGATTTCCAACTGGATCTGAGCGTCTAGAGTACGGCATTCCAGATTTTTCCACCCCGTTGGCGTGCTCTCTGCAGGAGCTGCCATTCTGTGTGCATAGCAGAGTTTCTCAGTGAGTTGGTGTGTGGGTGTATATGTGTGTGGCTTTTTCTTTTTAATCTGAAAATTGTTCTTTGAGTCCACAAGCAGCAGCTGCAGCTGCCATAATTAAAATGAAATAACCTGCTTCCTTCAGTCCTCAGGGAGAAAGGCTTTAAGAAAAATAAATCCATATTCTAAATGGACTCAGCAAAGTGGGGAATCTTCTCCTCTCTCCTTGTTTGCTTGCGCCAGGTTTGATGGCTTTGCTTTTCTCTGGAGTTAGGAGAGGAGAAGGGAATTAACCTTTAGTGACTATTTGTTCTGACCCCAGGCACTGTGCTTCGTTGTTCCATATTCACAGCCAGGATTTGAATGTGGTCTCGGGGCTTCATTTCTTTCTCCTCTGCCATGCCCCCTTCCTCAGTCTCACTGGACCCCAATCTCTCTCAACTTGGTCTGATTCTGTCCAGAGACCTGGAAGGACTGGCATTATTAAGATGTTACCGAGTATGTTGGCACATATAATTGGCTTGGATTAGAAACCAAAGCTCTTAGTAAAGAAACAAGGTGAATGTTTTATATGCTAATGATTTATATGCTAATGATTTATATGAGGTGGTTTCAGAGGATTGGATGACCTCTTGAAGGTGTTGCTTTAAGTCATTCTTTAAACCAGGCTGGGAATATAAAAATCCCAGAAGATCTGCGGACTCTGTGGTTTATTTGGATTTCAAAATAAGGCGAATGTGTACTGGGGATTGAAGACACAGTGGTCACTATCTTCAAGGAGCTCCCAGGCTGCAGGAAGAGAAAGATGTAAAGGCAGATAATGAGAAGGCACTAGTCATAAGGACTGGCTCAAGGGTACGGGCAACTTGCTGTAGTTTTGCGTTTTTTTCTCTAAAAATTCATTTCTTCAATTGGTAACTTTTTGAGGAGAAAAGCAACTTCACCAAGAAAGTAATGTCCGGAATGTTGAACGTAAAAAGGTGGAAGAAAATAATACGTTATTATGTATGTACTAAGGGTCTGGTACTTTTTCTCTCTAATCCCATTCCCATTTAATAATAAGAAAACATAAGAGGCCGCTGGGTGAGGTGTGATTCAGACCCCCTTCCCCACTCTGCTGCTCAAGCCCTTGCTTTTTCCCACCACACTGGGCGTCCTCTCATGCGCTGTGCATGTGACAATCAGGGCGCTCTGGATTGTCGTGTGGATAGCACAGCTCTGACTGTGTGCTGTGGTTTGCATGAGGAAATCTTTTTTTTTTTCTTGAAGTTTTAATGGCAGGATCTTGATGGCAGTGATTCAGGATCATCACCTCTGAGCTCATTAAGAGTCCTCCAGGCCTGGGAAATCACCCCAGAGCATGGAAATGTTGGGTTTCTCCCTGGCGTTCTACATGGCCCCAACAGATTCCTGGGTGTCCAAAAGAGGTCCCCTGCGGTTCTGTGTCCCCTGCTCCTCTTACCTTGGCTTAGCTGAGAAGGGAAGACAAAAGCAAGCTCTCCTTGCCAGGAAGAGGGTGGTTTCTCGCTGCCTTTGGAATCCTTTGCAGGAGACTGTGTCATCTTATCTCTTTGATCTGTGGTCACTCTGGGGAATCTAACAGCAGCTAAGGCAGGCTCTCTGCACTTAATTCTACCTGGACCCTCCCAAAAGGCAGCCCAGGAAACAATCAAGCTGCAGATGCCCTTCAGCAGGCAGGAGACACACTGGGAGGGAAAGTCAGCTCATCAGGGGTCCGGGTGCCAACAGCATTATGGCTCACCCAGAAAGGTAAAGAACAGGGTCAGATCTTGTCCCTCTGCTTCCTCACTGGGGCGAGCAGCTTAGAGTCCCCCAAAGCCTCAGATCTGCAAGTCTGAAAGAATAATGCTCGCCTCCTGCAGTTGTTCAGAAGGTCAAATGAGATCAAAGGACCTACCAGCCTTCCAATGCCTGGCACACAAACAAATAGGACTTTCCTGCCACAGCTGCAGGTGCCTCCTCCCCCGTTCATATTGTGCAAGGCTTACCACATTCAGCTTCCCATAGCAGATCTCCAGTTACACCACATCTCTGCTCAATAAACCTCAACAGCTCCCTATTACTCTCTGAAGAGTGGCCATATCCCCTAGCCTGGCTCTTAGGGCCCTGCCTTTGAGGCCCACATCTCCTGTTGGGTGCAGTGTCTCCACTTCCCTCTACACAGGCCACACACTATGGAAAGCTGAGCTACATGCTCATTCTTTGTCATGCTTTCTCCTCCCAAGCCTCTCTTCCTTCATGTGGGGCACCTGCCCTGTCTCCACGCCACCCATCTGCACACTATGTCTAGTGCAAGGCTGAGCTTAAATGGCATGCTGGCCAACAAGCCCTCCAAGACTTTCAGCCCAGGTGCTGCCTACATCCTCTGTTCATAAAACACTGATTTCCCCTCTGCTCCCAGCCACCTGCTGGGCACCTGGATTGCAAAGAGGGCAGATCTGCAGTCCTTGCCGTTGCAGGATTTGGTCCCCCTGGGGAAACATATGTGTGAACAGTGACTGAAGACAAGACCGTGACTCCTATAGCACAAGATGAGATGGGGGAACAGAGGAAGGTGCATCTGAGCCTCCTGGGAATGCTGCATAGAAGTGTTTGTGTGGGATTTGCAGGGCATTTAAAATCCTACTTGTTCTTCATCATTGCTGGGGGACCGAGAACAAGCCTTATTTCCCCCATGGTGTGCCTTTGCAATTACTGCTGGAGAGAAGCGTGAGAAAAAGGGTTAGGGCACCTAGCCACCTTGCTCAGTTGCATCTCTGCTTTCTGCCTCCACAGAAAGGATCCCTCCCCGTCCTCCAGGATCCAATGGCCTTGGAGAGAGGGCTGCAGGGCCCACGGACACTGCCGACTCTTCAAAACGTGCTGACATGGAGCCAGGTCAGTCCTCTCATTCTGCTCTGCTTTTCTGTCATTAGCTGCAAACCTGTGGCCTGGATGAGAAGTGCCATCTTGGACTTGAAATCACACATATATTTTGGTTGAAGGCTTTTGCCATTAGGCAGCAAAGGAATTAGAGGATGTCAGGCCAGTAAAGGTGGTCTTCTCAGGGAGCAGGTGCACTAGAACTGGTGGGTGGCAAAGGCCACTGGAAACCAAGCTGGCAGCCAGTATGGGGGGAGGGTTGGGTGGGGGCCACGGCTGGGCACCTAGCAGGGGTATAATTGGGGTGCTGGTGGCAAAAGGAGACCACATGCTGGTCCAGGACCATGGGGGCACTAGTGGCGATCAGGGTCATTCGGGGGGCAAGAGACCAGGGTGACTACCTCGGGAGCTGAGCCGGAGTGAGGTTGGAGGCATGATTGAGAATGGGGTATGGAGCAGTGAGGGAAGGCTGCCGGGAAGGCAGGTGGTTTGGCAGCCAGGTCCTACAGCCAGGATGGCTCTCTGGAAGTTTTTCCTCGTGTTTCTGTGCAAAAGAGTGATGATAAAAACGGGAATAATCCCTGGGTTGTGTGGGAAAAGGGAAACGATGTTTCGAGTAGAGAAGGAATATGGCTCAGAGCAGGGTGGTCTGACCAGTGGAGTCTGGCCATGGTGAGGGAGGCCAAGGAAGCAGAGGAAGGAACAGCAAAAGGCGGTGAGTCCTTTAGTGAAAACCCACTGTGAACCTACTAGGTGCCGAGCACTTTTTCTTATCCTGTAAGCAATCATGAAAGTCAGAAGAATAATCTTGTAAGGCTCAGTTATGCTGCAGTAATAAATGAATTCCTGAATCCCAGTGGGTTCACACAGCAAAGGTTTATTTGTTGCTTGTGCCGCATATCTACCCAAGACTGATGAAGGGGTCTGCTCTACCTAGTGACTTAGGGACCAGGCTGATGAAAGCTCTGCCACATTTTAGCGTATTGCCTGGAATATGTGGCCACCTTGGTCTCTGCAGCCCAGGAAAAAAGTCACTGGAAGGTTGAGCATTGGCTCTTAAACAGTCACAGTCACTAACCAATGTTAGTGGGGAGGGGCATGAGCGACTGACCCCCGCCAAGGGTTTGTTTTCACATGTTCTGTCATCCCACTTAAACAGATGTACAAAAAACCCTTTGTTGGGGTTAGTCCCCCCACCACTGTGGCTTTGGTTAGTGACTGTTTGACGTGCTTTGGTTCCCAAGTGATGCAACCCATTGGCCAGAACTAGCCTATGGCCTTGCCTGACTTCTAGGGTTCTGGGAAACATGGGAAAGACGTGGATATGTGGGGAGTAAGACATTGTTATTTCCATTTTACAGGTAAGGATTGAGGCTCAGAGAAATTATCTTGTCAAAGTTCTCCCCAATAAGAAGCTTTGGAGCCTGCACCTTATGTAACCTCTGACTCCACTATTTATTTAGTTATCAATAGAAACATATGAGTACTGGGCACAGGCCCAACACCTGGGGCTTTTACAGGGAACAAAAACAAAGGTAGCACTGCTCTCACCCTGAGAAATGCACAACTACAACCCATCTGACTGCTCACAGCCGAGATGTGCGGGTCTGTGAGGAGATCTTGGAGGATGCTCTGCTTTTCACGTAAAGGGACAGGTACAATGGGTCACACGCACTGAGGCCGCGTGCCAAGTACTAGATTTGTGCATCTTATGTGACTCCCAAAACCCCAGGAGGGAGTTCTTATGACCTGATTTTTAAGATCGGAAAACTCAGGTTAACACACACACTAGGATAAAAGCTGAGGGTAAACTCCTTAGCCCCAGTCAGGCTCACTTATAAATGATGCCATGAAAGTTGAAATAAAAAGGTCACTGAATCGAGGGGAGTGTGGTCTCCCCTTCATCCGCCGAGTCCCTTCCTATCCTAGGTCTTCTGTCCCTGGCTCCCCTCTGCCACGGGTGCACGCAGCCCCACAAACCAGCTCCAGATCTGACAGGGTGCCTCCCAGAGCCCAGAGACTGGGTTGCTCATTCTGAGCGAGGCTTGTTGAGCTCATCTCAACCGAAGGAAGGGAGACACTTTGCAAAAATGCCAGGTAGCAGTTTCTGAGTCTGGCAGGAAGGGGTCGAATCTGAACCTTGGCACACGTGGATTCTTCTGTCTTACCACCCCCCATCCCCTGCTGCTCAGTGTGTCTACACTGACCTGCTCCCCCACTTCCTCTGCACTGGTGACCCTTCCTCCATTCACATGCTGGTCTAAACTCCATCTCAGACCTGCATTACTGCAGTAGCTGCTTCCTGGGCTCTGCCGCCACCTGAAGGGTCTGGCCACCAGAGTGCTCGCTGCCCAAGGAGCCAGAGACCAGAGGTGTGGACGTGAGGACAAGGGCTTTCCCCCGTTCTCGGCCACCTGTACAAAGGCATGGTCCTCCTAGCCCAGATCTGCCTAGGCTTCACCTCTGTTTGAACTTTCCTGCATAGCATTTATCGCCACTTGATGCATTATATATTACTAGACAAGTTTAATTGTCTAGTCTCTGTCTTCTGTTATTAGAACATGAGGTCTGTGAGGCCAGGGCCCTACTTGGTGCTTTTCTCTGCAGTACTTGTGCCTGGAACAATGTCTGGCGTGTGGCAGGTGCTCAGTAGACACAGAATGATAGGGGCTGAATGAACACGTGACTGAACAGATTCCATATCGTTACTGGCTTACGTGCTACTGTTCGAACCACCCAGCCTTTCCACACACTATTCCCTCTTCCTGGAATGTCCCCACAGCCTTCTCCTCCCTGCCCACCACTAGCTCCTTTTTCACTCATTCACTCCGCCTGGCCACGGAGGTGAAGTCCCTGCAGCACATGACACAGGCATTCTCCATCCATTCCCAGAGCCTGGGGGGATAGTGGGCAAGTCCCAGTGCCTGGAACTCAGATGGGACCCAGTTGCCCTGAGCCAAGGGGACCGGGAACCACCTGGGGTCACAGCCCAGGGTCCCTTTCCTCCTTCCTCTGCCTGACCCCTCTCCCCAGTCAGGAGGAGGAGCCCTTGTTGCCGACTCAGCCTCCTCCTGCTCACTGTCTGCCTAGGAGATCAGGAGGACGGGGTAAATGGGACACTAATGAATTCAGAGAGAAATCTAAATCAGGAGGTGTTGCAAACACTGGAGGAGGGAGACGTGATGTAGAAGGATCTCTCCAGGGTAGGAGGGAGCTGGGGGTGGAGAGAGCCCTGGAGTTAACCTCACATAGGCTGTCCTTTGACACCTGCCCGAGGGGTGGCCCACGTGAGTCACCCTGAGGGGTTCGCTTTCCAGTCTTTAAAATAGGGGTCTTTTAATTGATTGACTCATTCAGTCATGCCTTCCCACCCCCTTGCCAAAAAGGATTTGAGTAGGTTAACAATTTTAACTTAATTTTTAAATTAAAATTTTTTTTTTTTTTTTTTGAGACACAGTCTCAATCTGTCACCCTGGGTAGAGTGCTATGGCATCATCATAGCTCACAGCAACCTCAAACTCTTGAACTCAAATGATCCCCTTTGCCTCAGCCTTCCAAGTAGCTCAGATAACAAGTGCCCACCATGACAGCCAGCTAATTTTTCTATTTTTAGTAGAGATGGGGTGTTGGTCTTGCTCAAGCTGGTCTCAAACTCCTGAGCTCAAGCAATCCACCTGCCTCAGCCTCCCAGAGTGCTAGGATTGCAGGCATGAGCCACCAGGCCTGGCCAATTTTAACTTAATTAAGACCAAAATGTAATGAAAAACTAAGGTAGGAAGTAAGGGAGAAAAAAGGGAAGGGGAAAAGAAAAAGATTATTAGACACACTCAGGAAAGGGATTCTTGGAAAGAGAGCTGCAAACCAGTGTCTTGAGGAAAGCACAGCCCCTTGTGATAAGCAAAGTAGGGTTGTATAGAGCAGGGGTGTTTATAAAGCAGGGGTCACATGGCAGTAATGACAACAGCCTTTGGGAGCACCTTCCTATCCACTGTCCATGCCTTTAGTTGTAGGCATTGACTCTCTGCTTTGTGCCCAGGCATTTTTCTCTCTCAGGCTCATTTGCTGCTCATAACACCTTGCAAGAGAGTCTTTTAAAGCTCACTGTGCAGATGAGGCTACTGAGCCACGGAGACACTGGGTCATCAATTTAGCCAACGGTGCTGGGCCAACCAAATATCCATATGCAAAGGTATACAGTCAGATTCTGGGCCCCTTCCTCACACCATATACAAAATTTAACTCAAAATGGACCCCAGGGATGGGCAGAAATTACTGCCTGAGAAGGCTACCCCGAAAGAGAGACACACTTTGTCCTCCCCTGCCTTCTTCACAGCATGTCCTAAAGCAGCAGTTCTCAAACTCATCTTAGGACCCCATTTTACTCTTCAGAATTATGGAAGTCCTCAAGGAGTTATCATTAGTGCGGTTTACATCTGCCAAAACTTATCATACTGGTAATTAGCACTTAAATAATGTTCAAATTGTAATTTATAGCTTACTTAAAATAACAATGTTAAACGCTTACATTAACATACATAAAATGCTTTTATGAAAAATGAATTTTTTTTTAAAAACCCAAAATGCATGGAATGGCCTTGTTTTACATTTTGGCAACTCACTGTAATGTTTGGCCTAATAGATAGAAGTACCTGCTTCTGCATTCAACATAAAACTCCACTTATATACTCACAAGAGAGTAAGAATGAAAAGGGCAAATAACGTCACAGCATAATTATAAATAGTTTTGACCTTACAGACTTTCTGAAAGCATTTCAGAAACCATCAGGGGTCCCTGAACCACACTTTGAAAACCATAGGTATAGGAGGTGAAATCCTTGTTACAGGGTTCAGCGGAGAGTGGAAAAGTCAACTGTGAATCTGGTCAAGATCAGAAATGAGAATAATCTTGGTGGAAAGGGAACGGGAACTCTCCTGGAATGAAGCCTGGGGAGGCTCATCCGAGATTCTCTTAGTCCGGAATGCTTCCTTCCATCTTGGTCTATTTAGCAGAATCCTCCTCATGTTTTAAGACAGAATTTGTGTAACTGCTGCTGGGACGCTTTTCTGACCTTTGTCTCAACTTGAACATCCCAAGGCTGGGCTGAGCTCTCTCCCACACCCAGCACCCTGATGGCTGCCGCTGAGGTGAGCATTCCAGCAAAATAGTGTTGAGAGGTGGGGATCCAGAGAGGGGTTGGGGCCTACTGGTAGAAGGTTGGATGCCCGCTGAGGAGTTAGGACATTTTTATTATTTAAGAAGTGAGAAGCCATCAAAAGTTTTTGCACAAGAATCTCCTTGATGGCATACAGATATATTTATACAGAGGACCATGGACACCAATGGGCAGATAAAAGTCATACACAACTAATTCTGCTTTATTAGCAAAGAAAGTAATGTCTGTCACCTAGAAAAAAAGGGGGAAATTAGAAAAGGAAGGAGAAAAGAAACCAACTGCTAACTGACCGCTTACTGTGTGGCAGGCATCCCTCGTGCCATCGTTTCATCCCAGCAGGGAGGCAGTAGTGCCCCCATTTTACAGTTGTACAAATTGAGGCTTCCTCCCTTGTCCCCTCACTCCTTCTCCCACCTAGGATGCCTTGCTAGCAAATGGCAGAGCTGTGATTCAAACTCTAGACTCAGGTCCATCTGCCCCTAAGGATGACTGCTTTTCCCAAAGGGGCTGGGCCCCATTCCTTTGGCCTAGAGCAGCGACCCACAGGAACTGTATTAAAGGGCCATGGCATTAGGAAGGTTGAGAACCACTGGCCTAGCGTGTTTACTGTTGTGTACTGCTCTTTTTAATACGTGTTCCTATCTTATCTGTCCAGACCTACTTTTTAGCTCTTGGAAAGCTGAGCAGGACACCAGGGATGCTTCTTTGTTCCACACTTTTGGCATCTACCATGGCAGCTTCCATGCACCCAACAGACAATCCATATCGCCACATGAGTAATCAGTTTACATGAGTAAACTGAGTTGCTATAAACTAGAGGTACTAGTAACTCAGAAATTTTTCAGTGGTCATACCCGGCCAGAACCCTCCATCCTGGGTGGCAGAGGGAACCTGAGACAGATGTATTTTATCGCAGGGTCAGGTTAAAGAAATAACCCTAAATAGGACTCCCTAGTTCCTGTATAAATATTGAGTAAGATGGACAAGCCATACGAGGCTGAGCAGGTATTGTCACATATGGTGCCAATTATGTCTGTCAGGCAAAGATAAATGAACATTTCCTGGTCTCTTCCTATGGCTTCCTATCTGTGCGAGGCACATGGTGTGTTTTTCTTCATTATTAGGACATTATTCTTCATTATTTTCTTCATGATTAGAAACCTATATATTTTGGGCTCTATGAGATAAGAATATCCCCGTTTCTAGCAAACAAACTGAGACACAGAGAAGCACCTTAGTCAGGGACATACCTGGTCTGATGCATGGGAAAGCTGCAGTTTGAAGCCAGGTCTGTCTGTCCCATCTTTTGGGAAGACCACATTACCCTCCACAAAGGGAGAATTTGCTGCATCTGGCCTGGCAGGTCTGAGCAATCCTCGGCAGCACCGCAGTGGCCAATAACCTTCTACTGACTTCAGGTTTTCTTCCCAGACCGTCCCATCTTCCTCGGCTTCTTTTCCTTCCCAAGTCTGCACCTCCAGTCTTCACTCTGGGCACTGGGATGCCTACAGCCTTTCCTATGCCACCATCATCTTCCAGCACCCAGTATTTGCTTAATTAATGTTCCAAGACCAACTGAACATGTGAATGGTTTTAGGAATCTTATGGAGCAGGACAGAAAAATTGACCTAAGGTGACATCCAAAAGGTGCCACAAATTGAGTTTGAAATCCAAGAGTTTCCTGTTTGCTCAAAAAAGGATCCCTGCGAGAAAACCACTTCTTGTCCGAGCCTCCTATGCTTTGGGAACCAATAACCTGGCAGCCCTAGAAACCAAGTGTGAAATCTTGCCTGTTCCCAGGGCCTCTGGGGCTGGCATGAGCAGAATACAGACACTGCTGCAGATGTTGCCACTTGTCCAAAACTTTGATGTGATCCTCATTTACCTCTCCTGCTCCTGGGAGTGGTGCGACTGCAGTCCTGGGTGTGGAGTCAGAATGGATGTGCAGTCAGAATGATTGCAGAGCTATACAAGCCCTGTGCCTAGTTTATTTCCAAATGGGAAGGTCTGTGTCATTATTCTTGGTGGATTCAATTACCAAATCCTCCTAATCAGGGGGCTTGCTTCCTGCTGCGGACTGCATCTGTAGCTGCATACCTCTACCTTGGTGGCCAGCTTAGCTAGAGCAGTGGCCTGAGGGCCCCTTTCCAAGACTGGGGACCTCTATCACTGTACTGTCTTGACTTACCCACTGTGAACTGGATGTATTTAGACTCCTTGTGGAAAAGTTCTCCTGGTGGAAAAGAACAATGATTCAACAAGAGGTGTAGAATCTCTTGCCTGTTTGGATTCTAACCATAGTGGAAAAGCCAAGTGTGCAGAAAACACTCCAGGGGTGAGAACAGGCATTTGTTGAGGACCTATTAGATGTCAGCCACTGCATTTCACAGTCCATTTAAGCCTCACAAGTACCAGATGAGCTAAGCATTGTTATTCTGATTCACAGATGGGGCCCTGGAGCCTCAGAGAAGGTCAATGACTTTAAGTCACACAGATAGGAAGTGGGGGAGCCTGAAATTGAAGCAAGGTCATTTGCAAAGCCTAACTTCTTCCCACTGGGTTGAAAAATAATGAGAACAGCAGCAGCAGCAGCAGCAGCAGCAGCAAGAGCTACCATGTGTGGCGTGCTCACTCTAGGCCTGGCTGTGTCAGCCCAGGGATCCTGGGCACTCTGACCATCCCCATTTGATATGTGAGGAGACCAGGGCCGAAAGAAGTACTTTCTGAATGGGTAATTTTTCAAAAACGGGTGTTCAGAAGGTAAGGCCCAGCAATCTGTCACTGTGCTAGTCTGTCATAAATAGCTCTTGTCTAAAATCAGCAAAGGCCTTGCTCAACGATGTACTTAATAATATTTGAAACGGATAATTTCATGGTGTTCTTGCTGCCCCACTGGAATGCATATTCTGGTTGCTATTATACTGTTAATAGTAATGCTAGTCCTTGAGCAATCCATGCTCAGGAGACTCCTGACAAGTCAAGAAATCCTAGTGCTGCAACCGTAGTGTGGTAAAAGTCAAACATGTTACAAGGACATCAATACAGGGGCAGAAAACAGACTCTGGAGTCAGACCCACTGGGTCTAATACTCACTCACTTTGGACTCTGGGCCTGTCACTTAATGTCTCTTTGCTTCGGTTTCCTAACATGTAAAGTAAGTATAATAAGAGCCAGTACCTCAATGGACTGCTGTAAGAATTTTAAAATGTAAAATGCTTAAAATCATGGGTAGCATAAAAACAGATGCCCAGTAGAGGTTACCTGTTGCATGATGGAACGTCAGTTTACAGAATCTGATTTATGAGGTGTTCTAGTCCACTTTCTGTTTGCAGATGAAGAAGTGAGGCCCAGAAACAGGCAAGGGTTGGCTCAACTTGCACAGCATTCCAGTTTTCTGTTTTCAATGCCAAGGTGCATTCTCATACTGCAAGCCTTATTTAGAACAACAGCTCCAAGAAGCCCACACATCAGACTCACTTCTAGAAGTTTGAGCTGGCTATCTTTCAAACTACTTCATCTTTTTTCATAGTTCTTGTTTGATGCTTTCACTACCCTTACAATATGTCTTTAAAGACTGTACAATTTGTTTTCTGAATCTGACATTTCAGTACCTATAGTGTTTGTAGATCTGATTGTTTTGTTCATTATTTGTATAGTTTTTTGCTCCCTCTCCCACTTGGGGACCACATTTTGAGGATGAATGGTAGGATTTATGCATTCGTAGCAGGGGCCCTATCATTCTCAAGGGGAAAAAAATTGGTTCTTTGGGGGGTTGGTTGGGGAGACTGAAAACAATCTTAGTTATTACAATGGTTTATAGTTCTCCAAAGGGCCACAGCATGTGAACAGGTATACAGTATATCTGCAGTATTAAAATTTCATAGAAAAGGGGGATTCGGACAAAAAGAAAAGCGTATATAGGCCCTGCTGGTCGGGACAGGAAGAATTATAATGAGCAGCAGCACTGGAGCCAGATATTCCTAAGTTCAAATGCTGCCTACCTCATTTAACAACCTGTATAAACTTGGACAAATTAATTGATCTCTCTGTGCCTCACTTTTTTTATTTATAAAATGGAGTAATAACACCTTCTCCCACTAGGTTATTCTGGGGATAAAGAAAATAACATAGCCAAAACTTCTAACACTTAGTAGGTACTTAATAAATGTTATTATTGGGCAACACCTGTGGCTCAGTGGGTAGGGCACCAGCCCCATATACTGAGGATGGCGGTTCAAACCCAGACCCAGCCAAACTGCAACAGAAAAATAGCCGGGCATTGTGGCGGGCACCTGTAGTTCTAGCTACTAGGGAGACTGAGGCAAGAGAATCACCTAAGCCCAAGAGGTGGAGGTTGTTGTGATCTGTGATGCCACGGCACTCTACCGAGGGTGACAAAGTGAGATTGTGTCTCTAAAAAAAAAAGTAAAGTTATTATTTATTACTTTTCTACTCCCATCCAGCTCAAAATGCACATGTTCAAGAGAGGGGCCTGTGGCTCATAACTGTCATCCCAGCCAGCACTCTGGGAAGCTGAGGCAGACAGCTTGCGTAAGGCCAGACCTTTGAGACCAGCCTTGGCAAGATAGCAAGACCCTGTCTCTACAAAATACATATATTTTTAAATTAGCCAGGTGTAATGGTACACACCTGTAGTCCCAGCTACTCAAAAGGCTGAGACTAGAGGATCACTTGGACCAAGGAGTGTGAGGCCATGGTGAGCTGTGATCATGCCACTGTGTAATCAGACCACAGCATGCCAGCCTGGGCCACAGAGCTAGATCTTCTCTCTGGGGGGAAAACACACAAAGGAGTTTGCTGAGGGGATTGCTTTTCTGATAATCAGTGCTATGGGCCATGAATAGCATCCCTAGGAGAGATCCTCTCTCTGGGACCACATAAAAGTGCAACGTCCCAGGACTCCTTGGAAATTCTAAGAGAGGGATGGGGTGATCCATTTGGAGTTATCAAAGACAACATTTCCTAGTTCTTCCTTCGTAGACACAATTCATATTCAACCTGTTTAGAGCAATTCATGTCAGAGAAGCAGAGAAGTCCAGATGGAGTTGAAGTGATTGTCTTTTAAGGGAGAAGAGTCTGGGGTTTTCCCAGGGGTTGCAAGCTAATTCAGGGCCCTTAGTCTGAGCGCTGACTTCCAAGGTCTCCGTAACACCCTTTAGGGGAGAGACTGTTGAGCCTGGCGCAGGCTGATGCAGTCCAGGTGAGTGCTACCTGTGGAAGGCGAGGGGCTGGAGGGGGGAGAGAGGGTTAAGAAAGGTAGGTTGGATGACCTCTCTTTTCCCCCTGAAGCTCCCTGCTGCCCTCTGCCAAGGTACTCACATGCCCTGGAGGGAAGGGAGATACTGCATTAGAATTACCCAAATAATGCCTGGCACTTAATAGGCCCTCATTACATCCTTGTTGAATTATTAACTCTCTACCCACTAATAATAACTAGCATTATTATTATTAAATAATGTGTTATGTATCTTATTACATTATCTCTCTAAACTCTCACAGCAACTCAACTACTATATTCATCGTCACCTCCATTTTATAGATGAGTATGCTGAGACTGAGGGAGGTTAGGACACTGCCCCAGAAGACTAAATTGCAGAGCCTGGTGTTTGCCTTGCACCCCGGGGCTCACACACCCTCTCTGCCATTGCTGGGACTTACCGGCCCGTGGCTGATTCAATCCTGGATCCCAGTGCCTGGCCCAAGGAAGGAGGGAAGAGCCTTCCTACCTCCCCTCCCGCTCCTGGCGGACTCATCCTCCCGGCATGGCTGCCACCTCTGACTCCTGTCTGGGAATGTCCACATCAGGTGTGACAGGCAAGTCACTGCTGCCACATCACTGACACACAGAAGACAGCGTTCAGCCCGTGCACCAGGCAGTGCAGCCGTGTTCTGCAGAGTCGGGCAGAGGGGCCCTTTTTCTGACATCTGCTGTTTCCCCACAAGACCTGTCTTCTGCGGAAAGGAACAGTGTCTGAGTGGTTCATTATCTCTGCCAGAACGTGTCAGGGCACAGGCCTGGCGAATGCAAACGTGTCTGGAGAAGCTTTCTGCTGCTCCCTCGCCCTCCTCCAGCCTCTGCCTCCCCGGTTCTCTTCCCCCCACCACCTCAGGAGGCACTGGAGACAAACTGGGTTATGAAGTAATAAAATTTTCTCTTGCCTTATAAAACACGTTACAGTTGGCCAGTGTCACAATAGCCCTGTGAAGAGTAAGGGGATGTCACTGGCATCTCAGCAGGGGAGATGAGGGTCTACTCAGCCCTGGGCACTGCAGGTCCTCCTGGAGGAATGGCAGGGCGGGGGGACCTCTGACATCTTCTTCCCCAGCCTCTGCTCCCCACCTAAGCCCAAAGAGGAAGGGAGTGTTCCACAGCTCACGCTGGTGGCCGGGAACAGAGCCAAGGCTGGCATCAGAACCCACTGACAGCAAGGGCTGCGTCCACTCCTCCCTCATGTGGTGACATCTCAGAGAGGGAGAAGGGACTGTTCCAAGGTATAGCTCTGGATGGCCCTCTCGGTCCAGAACAGTAGGTAGCCCCGTGGAGCCTGTGGAAATCCAGCGTCCATACTTGCTGTGAGGCTTCTTTGTCCCTGTGTCTTGTCTTGAAGGCCACGGGGCCATCCCTGATCCAGCCTTGCCCAGTGGAGGGTATGGGGAGATGGGGCAGGAATGGGCCATAGGGAACACCCAAGATGCTCCCTGTGCCCAGTTAGCAACCGCACCAGGTACCTGCAGTTAAGGCAAAAGATGTTGCCCAGTTCTCTAAAACAAGCGTAGTGTGCGTTTGCCAGATGTTAATATGCAAAATCAAGAAGAGGCACAGAAGCAAAATAAAACCAAGGTGCTGGGCCTTCAGAAATGCTGAGGGGAGCGCTGGAGGTAGCCTGTGGGAGAGTGCCCCTGTGTCCCCAACAGAGGTTTGCCGTGACCTTCCCTTGTAAGTGATGGTCAGTGGCTTCCCAGAGGAAGCCCAAACTTCTCACAGTATCACAGAAGACCCCATATTATCCCTGTTCGCAGAAGAGTTTATCACAAATGGCAAGGCCCTCAGGCTCTGGGTTCAAATCTTGACCCTCCTACTTCTGAAGTGTATCACTTAGAGCAAGTTACCTAACCACCCTGTGCCACTGTACCTTTACGTGTAAGATCTTCTTTAAATAAAATAATGCTGTCATTAAGGTCAAGTGAGATAATACACATGAAGCTCTGGGCATGGCCCCTGGCCTCAATCAATCTTAATTGTGGTATTATTATTAGTAGTAGGAGCAGCAGCAGCAGCAACAGCAGGTTCAATAGTGGTACTTCCTGGCCTCTCAGCCCTTACAAATGCTCTTCCCTCCACTTGGGCAATGAATGATTTGTATACTTTGAACCTGTCAAAATCCTGCTCACTCTCTGGAGGGTGAACTTGCAGGCAGCAGCCCTTGACCTCTCTGGCTGCTTGCCTTGTTCCTGCCTCTGTCCCATAGTAGGTAGTCATGTGCCTCTGTGGCCTTCCCAGCACACGTTGCCATTCTCTGGGCACATGGGGACATTTCTAGATGTCTCAAATAGGAGCCCTTGAGGGCGGGGAGGCATCTGAGTGCCAGGCAGGCCCCGGGTTGATGTTTATAGCATGAACCTGTCACTGCCCCACACTCTGCTCAGGACTAAAAAATTCATAATTGGCATTTGCAGGGATTTAGGCAAAGCAGGTTAAAGCTACATTTGAGGGGTGTGAGAGCTACATAGGAAGGCAGGGCTACAGCTATCTCCCTTATACCTGGCAGCACGTGACAGTCACAGGTTCAGGGCCTCATTGTCTACCCATTGGCCCCCAAAGTTCCAAACAGCTTTGATGTCAAATTAGAAGAAAGTTTCCAGTTCCTTCTAATTGGCATTCTCTGTTCCAGAACTGTTCAGGCAGCCACTTTGCTATAGTTCTGGATCTTTCTCGAGAGCCTCCAGGAGATGCCAGAATTAATTCTGTCCACCTTCAGCACAACACCTTTTCTGCTTCCTTCTTTTGGTTTCCCCATTTTGGGGCATGCCATCCACAAACCCAGTGGGGGAAAGGACTCTGCAACCTAAAGGGGGTTACCTAAGCACTTGCCCTGGAGGCTGAAGGACTTGGACAGGCATCTTTGCTCCTGGGTAAGGCCTAGAACCCTGAAGCACACGTAGGCTCCACTTCCTGAACTCTAGACCTGCCAGCAGCCTGGAGCTTTGGGTCCTGCTGTCACCCTGAGGCCTGCACTTGGGCTTGTCCTCTCTCCAGCACAGTGGCTGCACAAGGCTGCTCAGAAGTACTGGTGCCTCCTTTATTTCAATCAAGAAATGCTTTTTTTTATTAAAAAGTAGAATAAGATGGTGAAAATCTGCATACTCACCACCCAGCTGAGGAATTAAAAATTTATAGGTATTGTAATAGCCAAAATCAGGAATTGGCCTAAATGTCCGTCAGCAGGTGAATGTAAGTGAACTGTGGTCCATCCCTGAGTAGGAATGATTCTCACCGCTGAAAAGGAATGAGCTGTCTACACATACAGCAACTTGGATGAATTGCTAGGGGATTGTTCTGAGCAAGACAGAGCCAATTTCCAAAATTTGGATACTGTATAATTTCACTGATTTTTAAAATGACAAAATTTCAGAAAGAGAGAACAGATTAGTGGCTGATGGAGTTGAGGAACTGGGCCCAGAGTAAGAGGGAGGTGGGTGGCATGAGACATGCTTGCAGTAATGGACACATTTTGACTGCGGTGATGGATACGCAAACCTACACAAGTGATAAAATTGTTTAGAACTTAACACATGCACACATGAATACAAGTAAAAGTGGGAAAATTTGAGAAATATTGGTGGATTGTATCACTATCCATATCCTGGTTATGATAGTATTTTATACTTTAGCAAAATGTTACCATTGGGGAAACTGGGAAAAGTATACAGGACCCTCTGTTATTTTTTGTAACTGCATGTGAATCTACAATTACCTCAGTACACATTTTATCCAAACAAGTAAATGAGATATTGTGTCTGAAAAGACACATTACAGGTGCAGGTGAAGGCTCCAGGGTACCCACCAATCTCATTCTTCTTCCTAAGAGGCAACTAGCATCCGGAATTTGGTATTAAGAATTCCCATGTTTTTATACCTTTACTACATGTATCCACAAATTATAGATAGCATTGTTTGGTGTATCTTCAAACTGCACATAAATTGCATATTGTTGGGATATATCACTGTGTATAATCCATTGTGTGACTATAACAGAGTTCATTTATTTTTTATCTTGCTGACGGTCTTGACTGGTTATTTCTGGTCTTCTGGTGTGCACCGCACTGCTGTGGATGTCCCTGCTTATGTCCCTGGACATGTGTGGAAGAGTTTCTTCTTGGTGTGCCCGAGGAGAGCCTAGGATGGCTAGGTCACAGGGTGTGTGCGTCTTCGGCTCTTCCAAACACTGCCAGATTTCTTTCCAAACCGCACCTATGCTCTGCAGCATATCAGCACAGCTGTGGCTCTGTGTTCTCACCATTGTGGGAACATCAGACTTGAGTTTTTGCCAATCTAGTGGGTGTGAAACAGCATCTACTGTTTTAATTTCCTTGGCTGCTTCTACTATGAAGCATGGTTATCTGTGCCCATATCTTACCTCCCCAACCACACTCCCCATGATAGGTGCTTGGCCCATAACAGGGGTTCAAGGTTTGTTGAATGAGTAAAAAACAATTCCAGATGCTTTCACTTGGAGGAATCATGGTTGCCTTCTTTTTCTTCCTTTTAGTCTTTGTTAATATTTATTCATGACTTTCCAAAAATAACAACTTGATTGAGATATAATTGACATACAATTCACCCTATTAAAGTTCATGATTCAGTAGTATTTTAATATTTACAGAATCAGGCAACCATCACCACAATCAATTTTAGAACATCTTTATTATTTCCCCCAAAAGAACTCATACCCATTAGTCAAGCCAGATAGCTCCCTAAGCCAAAGCGCCCTTTCCAAACCTCCCTCCTGCCTTCTCCATCCCGGCTCCAGCCAGGCCTAGGCAGCCACTAATCTGCTTTCTGTCTCTACGGATTTGCCTGTTCTTGACATTGCCTATAAATTAAATCCTACAGTTTGTGATCTTTTGTAACTGGCTTCTTTCTCAGCATGTTTTCAAGGTTCATCCATTTGTAGTAGGTATCAGTACATCATTTCTTTTCCTTACCGAATTCAGTAGTCCCCCCCACCATCGGTCGGTTTCCTGTGGTACAGTAAAATAAGATGTCTTGAGAGAGAGAGGGAGAGAGAGCGAAAACCATTTTCACATAACTTCTATTACAGTACAGTTAGCCCTTGATACCCCTGGGTTTTGCATCGAAGGATTCAATCAGTAGCTACAGATAGACATCCATAGATACAGACAGTACCATGCCATCTTTCATAAGGGAGTTGACCTTCTCTGCAGGGAGTCTTGGGAGCAAGCCCCCACTGATACACAGCTCTGGGTGTAGATTGTTAAATTGTTGTATTTTGTTATTAATTATTGTTGGTTCTCTCTTACTGTGCCTAATTTATCAATTAAATTTTATCATAGTTATATATATAAAAAGGCATAGTCTATATAGAGTTCAGTGCTGTCCCCTGTGGAGTGAGTTCTCTGTAGATAAAAGGTGACTACTGTGATCATTCATTGTATGGAAACACCGTATTTTACTCATCTCTTCATCAGCTGATGAACATAGGGTTGTTTTCACCTTCATGCTATTGTGAATAATGCTAATACTATAAACATTTGCATACAAATTTTTGCATGGACATGTTTTCATTTTTCTTGGACACATATATAACTAGGTGTTGAATTGCTGTTTCCTATGGTACTTCCATGTTTAACCCTCGGAGGAACTGCCAGAATGTTTTCAAGTGGCTGTAGCATTTTACATGCCCACCAGCAGTGTATGAAGGTTCCGATTTCTCCACATTCTCACCAACAGTTCTTATTAACTGTCTTTTTGATTATACATCAGTCGTGAGCTTTTGAATCAAGCAACTCAGCTTAGATTTGCTGTTTACTAGCTGTGACATCACAATTCACGTTTCTTTCCATTTTCTTCCTCTGTAAAATGGTATTAGTTATGCCAACTTTGTTAAATAAGATCATGGGCTGGTAAAGCCCTTAGCTCAGTGTGGCATACCATCAGCTCTCTTGGGAACAGAGCTTATTAGTAGGGGACTCATCCAGTCTTTTTCTCTGGGGTGCTCTTAACCTCATCTAGAACCTCCAAGAGCATCTCCCCTCTATTGTTTGGGAGCTCAGTGGTGTGTGAGTGAAAAGCCCAGAAAGCTGCCCTTCATCGATGCCCAGAACTCATGGTGGGAGTTAGAGCAGTTCCCCCAACACCTTGGTTCCTAGGGGCCCAGCATGGCAGGGTCTTAGATCCTGCTCTCCCCTGTACCACACGCATGGGGCTCAAAGTAGCTTTGCAAGACCAGAAAGCTTCAAATGTGAACCATGTGAGTATATTCAAATAGGTTTCCTTTTCCTCCTTTTCTTTGTCAGGAGCCATATTTTTCATGCCATCATTTTTGCAACAATCACAAACATCATCTGCACACCCAGGCATTGTGTAGGGAAGAAAAAGATGATTGCATGCTGATTGCTACTGTCATTCATTTCAGAGATGACTTGGTGGATGGGAAGATGCAGCTGCATGTTGGAGGGGCAGAGACAGCAGCTCAGTAAAGCCAGGGCATGGGAGAAGGGAAGGAAGAAGTTTCTTCCTTCACAGCCAGGAACACCTGGCAGTCAGAGTGGTCCAGGGGTCTGTTCATGGCAGTGTGTGGCCAGGGCATACAGAAGGCAGCTAAGACCTATATCCTGCACACCTCAGGGTCATCATGCCTCAAACCAAACTCACGTCATCTTTACCCCAGCCCGCTTCCCCAACCCTCCTGTCTTAGTTGGTGGAACAGAAACTTGGCACCATCGTAGTTCTGCCTTGTCTCACACATCAGTTCTATCCCGGAACTAACTCTCACATGCGTCCATTTCTTCCGTTATCTTATGCTTAGATCACTGTGGCAGCTTCCTCAGTCTCCCTGTGTCTCTGCTTCTTGCCTTTCCCTTCCCTGTGATTCATTCTCCAGCCCACACAGCTGTAAGACCAGGTCACTTCACCTTAAAGCCCTACAATGGCTTCCTTTCACCCAAAGGGTAAAGCCAGGTGACCCAACACCACTTGGCCCACACCATCTTCATGCTTCTACAGGCTGCTGTGATTCTCTGTTACTGTACTATGTCAGAGGTTCATTCATCTGCCTTCCCCTTTCTCCCCTAGGTTCCCTAAAGACAGGCATTCTGGTTTATTCACGCCACTATCCCCAGCATCTAGCAGAGCTTGACTCACAGCACCTATTTGAACAGTCTGTACAATGTTTAGAACTATTTTGCCTAATTCTTTCTCTCTGACACTCACCACTCTGAGATACACAAAGTAGGAGTTATTTCCATTTTACAAATAAAAAACTCAGGACTCAGAGATGGTAAGTGATGATCCAAGGCTTCTATGCAGTAGGCAATGGCAGAACTGGACTGGCCATAGGTCTTCCCAGGGAGCCACTAGAAGCCCGTGAGGAGGGCAAGGCAGGCTACTATTTCTTGTGCTTCTCAATACGTGGTCCCTGGACCACCAGAATAAACATTACCATTAGAAATGTAAATTTCCGTTCCCACCCTAAAATAGCAAGTGGCCAAGCCCAAATTTACCAGCGGCCATCTTCTAACCAGGATCGCATTTTCTGTGTTGTCACATATCTTACTGGAGTCACTCATGTCCTTAAGTCCCGGTAGTAGGCTGTGCTGGAATTTGTTGGAACAAAATTTCCTTCCTACAGACCTGTCATGTGGCCTTTCCCAATAAGGTCAGAAATCTGTGTAGGGCACAATTATAATGTGCCCATCCTTCCTTCGTGCATACTTCCTGACAGGGCTGATTAAATAGGATTTGACAAGTTTCTCTCCTGGGTGGCTCTGAGTATTAAGGCAACCAGAGAATGAGTCACTTGTAATGCCCTGGGTAAAAGTATTTCTAAGGCAGAATAATCTCCCAGTATAGACAGAAATGACTAGTGACAAGCAGAAAGTTCAGAGGCTGTGCTTGTGCCTGGAGCAACAGCTTTGTCCTCTCCTGCCCCCGCCTTGACTTTGAAATATTCTGTCGAGAATGATCAGCCTAGAACTGAAAGGCATCCATGTGCCAGATGAGACAAAAGAGGTGGGATGAAAATAGAAGTTGCCCCCAGTGGTTTTAATAGATGCCCATGTCCCTCAAAGGCACCAAGCATGGCCACACAGTGATGAGAAGTAGGTCAGAAAGGCTTGGTCTGCATCACTCTTGTGTGTGACCCTGACAACCCTTGCCCTTTCTGGACCAGGTTTGCTCCGATGATAAATTGAGGCCCCTTAGAGCACTGATATAGGAACCTATAGCATTTTCTGGGGGACCCTAACTGAAGAGCTCCCAGGCAACTTTCTCCCAGCTTCATGATAAAGTGTGAGTGGAATGTGGTTAGCTGATACCACAGGACACAAGCCAATCCCAGTGTTTTGGCTGACCAATGTGTGACCTCTAAAAGATAAAAGGGGAGAGAGAAGTCGGTGTCCTCCTGAATCTGCAGGGCTGTCAGATATTATCATGTCCTTTGCAATAGTCTCCACTGGTCCTCAAACCCCACTGCACCAGCATCACCTGGGGGGTTTGTGGGACACACAGGTTGCTGAGTCTCATCACTAGAACTTCCTTCTGATTCAGTAGGTTTGGAGTAGAATGTTGGTCTAGAGACGGCAGAGAGAGCCAGTGCTCTGCAGCGTAGCACAAGGGCCATCCCACTTCTGTTCTTATGTGTCCTTTGGCAGAACCCGCTCTCTCCCGAGGGGGCCCCTTCACCCTTGTACTCTTCTTTCTTTCTTAGATGGAGTTTAAAACCTATCTCCCCTGTGCCTTCCACTCACTGTTCATTCACTTGGAGTCCACAGCACGCACAAGTGCTCAGAGGTGAGGAGAACACTGCCTTTTCTTCGGCATCTATTTGTAGTGCCAATGCTTGAGGACAAAAAGATTCACACTGGATTTGGACAAACCTGAAAAGAAACGAGAAGCCATGGCAGCCAGCAAGTGGACATGGGCACTTCTGCCTTCCTTCAGCTGGTGGTGGGAGGGCAGGTGAGCTGGCATAGGAAGCTGTCTTTCCCCCTCAGGCAGAAAGCCTGAGGCCTTGTAGAGTAGCCAAAACAGCAGTGGCTCCAAATTAAACACTGATGATGATTACTCGGGAACACAGGGCACCTGGCAGCTTAATCATAGTTATTCAGAACAATCGGGCACCTCATGGCCTTCAGGTGAGAAAGCCTAATTTAACTCACCTTTCCCACACTCTCATTGCCAGATTCTGGGCTCAGCACTTTAAGTGCATCTCATGGATCCCCTCCAATCTTATGGCAATAAAAATAGTCTTTCTAACTCACAAGGTCATTAATAAAACTCAAAATAATTTAAAAAGTGGAATTCCTTTGTAACCTTATCCACTAGTTTCTTCTTTGTTTTCAAACTTTGCATTAGATGGCAAGTGATGCCACAAGATACCCCAGGCCAGGTGGCTTAAACAACAGTTTATTTTCTCACAATTCTGAAGGTGAGAAGTCCAAGATCCAGACATCAGCAGGTTTGTTTTCTTCTGAGGTGTCTCTCCTTGGCTCGCAGACGGCCTTCCCTCTGTGTCTAATCTCATTTTAGAAGGACATCAGTTACGTGTGATTAGGGCCTACTTGTATGACCTTATTGTACCTTGATTACCTCTTTAAAAGCCCTGTCTCCAAATACAGTCATATTTCGAGGTACTGGGGGTTAGGGTTTTAATAGTATATGAATTTTGGAGGACAAAACTCACCCATAATAAGCTTCTAGTTGAAGCTTGACTATGACCAGCCATGTGACTATGGCACCGTCACCCGGCCTCTCTGAGCCTCCTTTATCCCATTGGGCCAGCTTGCCATCTTCCGTGCATAGTGAAAGGATCCACATGGGGAAGAAAGGACTTTTCAGCTTCCCAGAGAATCAGATTTGGAGGAAAAAAGATAATCAGGATGGACTCTGGCTGAGAATCAGAGGAGGAGGCACACTGTCCAGGCTTCACATTAGGGTGAGGGCCAGGGTCCCTGACTCCCCCTCCACCCTTGCAGAGGAAGGAGTCTGCAGAACTGGGCCTTGTCACTTTGCTCCAGAGCTTTGTGAGGCTGCCATGGTAGAAAGAAACAGAGGTAGGGCTCTGCCGGAGACCCCGAGTGTGAGCTTTGCCAGCTTGCACACCCCGCCCCTTCATCAGCTAACATGCTCCTAACCTGGAAGGTCCCCAAAGAGGGAACTGAATTCAGTTCTCTGAATTCCAGAACCTCTCAGAGAGGAGTGTGTGGTGGGACGACAAGGACTTTAGAACAAGCTAAATATCCATCAATAGGGGAAACATTAACTCAGTCCTTTAACAGTTAACAGGCTTTATCCTTATTATCTGTTACTACGTGCACTCACCGTGCAGTTATTAGGAAAGTACCACACGTCACCTTCAAACCACCCCACAGTGATGCTTACCTTTATTGACCCCATTTCATACATGTGAAAACTAAATCTTAAAAAGTTTAAATCACTGCCCATGGCCACAAAACCTATAAGTGACAGAGCCAGGACTTGAAACCAGATCTTTCTGAAGCAAAGCTTGTATGCTTAATCTGTGCATTATTCTCATTAAAAAAACTTGTGTTGAAGAATATTTAGTAATGTGAGAAAATATCTTTGATATGCTATTCAATGAAAAAAACCCACCTATAAAATACACTATCCCAATTCTATAAATAAGTGTATATGTGTGTGTGTTTAGACAAAAGGGAGAGAGGAAAAATAGACTAAAATCAGTGGTTATTTCTGGATGCTAAGATTACCTTTTGATGCTTTCCGTAATACCTAGAATAAGGTGAAATAAATTTTTTTAAAGTGGGCAGCACCTGTGGCTCAAAGAAGCAGGGTGCCAGCCCCATATGCCGGAGGTGGCGGGTTCAAACCCAGCCCTGGCCAAAAACTGCAAAAAAAAAAAAAAAAAAAAAAACAGGGGAGAGAGATGAAGAGGTTTGGCAAGAAAAAAATGCTTTGCCATGTATTCAGTATTGTATTGTGGACAGTATTTTCTTTTAAAGAATATAAATCTAAGTTTTTATTTTGTATGGAAAACAATGT
>CAUYPK010074667.1:0-13708 GCA_963574355.1 Loris lydekkerianus
CCTCCTCAGAAGCAGCATAACAAAATCCAAACTTGGCAAAGAGCCACAGTATACAAAATAATGATAAGAGGCAAAGAGCCGCATTCATTTTGGCCGGGAGCCGCATGCGGCTCGAGAGCCGCGTGTTCGCCACCCCTGGCCTGGGAGCTTGTTGGAAAGGTAGAATCTCAAAAGCCCCATCTGAGACCTGCTGAATCAGAATCCATGGTTTAGTCTCATAATGCATGTCACATGTGGGGATGTTGGCCTAGGTAATAGCTTCACTGGGATGAGGCAAGGCACAGATCCTCCCCATCCGCCTGTTGATTGAAAGACACATCTGGACTGCACTGTACCAGCAATGGGACTCTGTAACCTCAGCTCCAGATACCAGCCGTTCCAGCCAATCTGACTCTCTCACTGTTTGCAGAAATGTTGGAACCTTTCATCACTCTGTGCATTGGCATGTGCTGTCCCACGGGCAGCCTGGATGCTTTTTCCCTTTTCCTTTACTCATCAGACTCCCATTACCTCCCTCAAGTTTGTTCAGATGGCATCTTGCTGGGAAACAGTCCTCATTTTCCCCAAGTAGGATTAGAGCCTCTACCTTCTGCTTATTTATTCTCCTATTAAATTACAAAGAGAAAGAAAAGTATAGGCTAGCACAGTAGTGTACACTTGTAATCCTCGCATTTTGGGAGGCTGAGGCAGGAAGAGCACTTGAGCCCAGGAGTTTGAACATGGGGAAACATAGCGAGACATCATAGCTATAAAAAGAAAAAAAAAAAAAAAATTAGCCAGGTGTCGTGGTGCACACCCGTAGTCCCAGCTACTCCAGAGATGGCAGTGGGAGGATCCCTGGACTGTAGTGAGCTAAGATCATGCCACTGCACTCCAGTGTGGATGACAGAGTGAGACCCTGTCTTTTAAAAACATTAAAAAAAAAAAAAAAATGAAAGAGTAAGTATTCATTTCCCCTTTTGGACCATAAACTTTTTGAGGCTTTTGGACTGCTTATATCACTTCTATATCCTCAGCATCTGATACAGAGCAGGCATTCAAGTTGTATTTGCTGTATGCCTGACTGAAAATATAGATGAATGGTTGAATGCATTCTGGAGGATCCTGGGAAGTTGTCATTCTCCCAGGCAGCCACTTGGACTGTTTTTTAATAATAAATTTCTGGATCCCTGAGGCTCCTGAGTTATAAACTAGGACAGCATTGAACAACATTGACAAATGGGCCAAGACCATCTCAGGGCTTCTCAGTAACTGCTTTCTTCTGCCACTTCTGGCCACCTGATGACACCCCTAATTGCCCCAGACTCTGATTTAGGCCCTGCATTGAGGTTAGGCCACATCCCATGTTGTCTAACTCTGCTCTTCACAAATCTAGAACCCTCCGATCTCCTTAAGGGTCTAGAGACCATTTCTCTAGGGCTTACTATGTGCCAAATGCTCCAAGCATTGTCGTATTTAGCTGCCACTCTCCTGTAAACATAGCTTCCATCACTCTCGTTTCATATGGAGGAAACTGCAGCTCATGGTGGTTAAGTAATTTGCTCGCACCAAGGTGGTCAGGCAGAGCTGGGATTCAAACTCAAGCCTGTCTTACTTACTAATTGGTACTTTGAAATGCCGCTCTGTGCCGCAACAGGGGTAATGAATCAGCCAGAAAACGTATGAAGGTGCTAACCTACCATTGTACATAATTGATCAAAACACTTGCTCTGAATGGCGTGCTGTTTTAGATACACTTTACCATGGGGAAGAGAATAATTACAAGTGACCACAGTAGATTCCTCCATCTGGTCGATTTTAGCTTTCTCAAGCTCAGATCAGCCTTTAATGTACTCCATTTTTAAGATTGAGGGCTGCTGCCACCAGGCTTGGCTAGCTCAGGAATCCTGTATCTTTGAAGTCCTGTGAAGGAGAGAGAGAGGCTGCAATGTTGCCTTTAATTTCATCCTATGAATTGATTTATGCATTTCGTTTTGGTTGAGGGATGAGGTGGTCATTTAAGAAACAATGTCCAGCATGTATTACTCTGTCATGTTGGGTGGATGACCTCTTTACCCACCCCCACCTAACCAACCTCCTGGGTCACCTCGCCTTCTCCTGCTCCTTGGTTCCCTCCAACTGAGTAGCTGGTGTCTGTGCCCCTGGCGAGGAGGCCTTGACCTGTCCCTACACTTCTGCTTTCATCAGGCTATAGTTAAGTTTATTCCCAAACTTTGTTTAAGGCAGTTTATTTTTTGTGGGGGGTATGGATTTATAAATGTATAATATATACATTTATATAATATTTCATTTATATATTATTTATAATATATATTTATAAATGATATATCATTTATATATTATATGTTAATATAATATATGATATTTAATAATTTATATATAATTTTTAATTTATATATAAAGAATTTAATCATATATAATTAATAAATTAATAATGAAATATTATATAAATCAGTGAAGGACAAAAGAGTTATCATCTTTTATGAGCACCAAGTTAAGTGCTTTGGAAAGATTTCATAAGGGAAAAGCTTACCTAGTTTAAAAAAAGAAGAAGAAGTAAAGGTTAACAAAATATGTGCAGGCTGGGTAAGAGAGCTTAAAAGAAGAAAAGCGAAACTTTGTGTGAACGTAAAGGACTCCAAGCATGTCTGGCTTTTTAAGGGTCTTTGAACTCACTCCATCCCAAAGACACCCACATTGGAAACTGTGGATGACATTTTGGGCAAGAAAGATGATGTGGGACTAATCAGAGGGCAGACAGCAAAGAAGCCAGGGACCGCAGTCCTCGAGCCCAATGGAACCAAGCTCTGCCAGTCACCTGAGTGAGCCTAGAAGGAGAAACTCCCCCAGAACCTCCAGCTGGCACTTGGATTTTGGCCTTGTGAGACTCAAAGCAGGGAAACCAGCTGAGCCCACCGGACTTTTGGCCTACAAGAATGTGAGATAATAAGAATGTATTGTTTTCAGCTACAAAGCCAGTGATGATTTGTTAGGGTGGCCATGGAACACTGACCCGGCAGCCACGTGGTCCCCTCTGTTTGCACACAGTTGGGCCACTCTGCCCATTTTCCCCAAGACTTTGCTCCCTGCACCCTCCTTAGTCTGGCATTCCAGGCCCTCCACACTCAGGCTGCCTCAGCTTTCCTTTCCCAGCCTTAGCTCTCACAAAAATCCTCTCCCTTAAAAGGGTAGCAGAGTCGCTGTCTCCTGACAACAGATTGTGCTTTGGGGCCTTGGAGCGCTTCCCCATCTCAAATCCCGTGTTCCTCACACAGGTCGCCTCCCTCCCCTACCACTTCAACCTCCTGGGGACATACTACCTGCTCTGCCCGCCGGGCCTGCATCTTTTGTCTAGGCTGTTAGTTCATCTCTGTGCTGGCTTCTGTCTCCAGATCGCTGACATGCTTTGGATGGCAGGAAGTGTGCATGTGTCTACTGATGCGTTCTGTTTCCTCCTGGGTCCAGCGCGGAGTGTGCACGGTTCAGAAGCTCCCTCCAGGGATTGTGTTTTACCTGAGAGAGCCAAGTAATCTACATGATCACCTCAGAGCTCTTTTGTAGATAGTAGTTAATTTCCAGGGCCCTTGCCTCTGAGTGATGCCTCCTTCAGTATTAAGATTTTATTTCTTCTTTAAGTGTCTTGTGAGTGACTTCTTGAAACGATGTTGACACCCTAGCAGTTTCAGTTCCAAAGATGGGTCCTTCTCTGAACAGGGAGCCTAGTTCTTTGGGTTTTCTGCTCTATGGCACCAGCGCACGGGGGCATTATCCCAGGAGAGATGGCAGGATGTCAGGGTGGGGAGCAGCAGCCAGGGAATGTATTGGAAGTGTTTGACTTTTTTTCCCACTGTAGCTATCTATTCTTCATTTCATGCTAATGGGATAATTTGATCGATGAATGAGCTGGGAAAAGGCAGGAGATGCATAAAAAGTGTGAACACACACAGCTACAAATGAGTGGGCAGATTTACCACCTTCTCCCCAGAATCAAATCTGTCTGCCATCCACACTGGGTAGGAGACAGGCAGATCTGAGCTTTGGCTTAATTACACATAATTTGGGTGACAGCTGAAATGCAAACCTAAACATTCAATCAGTTAGAGATACACAAAACTAAGCATTTCACACAGTGTCCAACCCCTTCAATCTTTATTAATACTTTAATTATGTTAATTATACCATGGTTTCAAGCCCTGCTACTACAACAAGCAGGGGTGGAGGTGGGGGAAGAGGCAGTCCTCTTGGCAATACAGCTAAGTAATGATTGCATTTGAATTAAAAAATATGAATGGAATGCAAAGCAGTAAAGAGTCACAAATATATAATCCAGCAAGTTACCCACCCTGTTCACACTCCTTTCTTCCATGGCTGGCAGTGTTCCTAAAGGCGGGCCTTCATCTGACTCATCCTCTGAGTGCCCTCGCACATGGTAAGTGCTCAGGAAACATCTATTGAACTAATTTTTCATCAAAGATGATGAAACTGTAAAGGTGAAAGGAAGTGAGCAGATGTTTGGAGGTGGCAGTGGCCAAAATCATTGCTGACAATCGTTTGTGGGATGGGGACAGCAGTGAAGGGGTGTGGGGCAGGCCTAGGAAGAAGAGAGAGAGGAACAGAAAATGCCCAGGATTGCAGAGGTCCCTTGTGCTTTGTTAAAGCCCTTTCAGTTCTCTGAGCACTTTTTCTCCCATCTCTAACAAATGGGGAAGAGATTGGACCTTAATGGTTTGCAGACTCTGCTCTCCTGGCTTCCTCAAAGGCACACCAGGGACTGCACCGTCTGTGTGTTGGGGGATGGAGGGGTGGGTGGAGTGTTCTGCTCTAATTTGTGATATGTAAGAGTTTTGTTCTAAAAGTTGGTAAAGGCTAGACATGGTGGCTCACATCCGTAATCCTCTCACTCTGGGAGGCTGAGGCAGGAGGATCCCTTGAGCTCAGGAGTTCGAGACCAGCCTGCACAAGAACGAGACCCCATCTCTACTAAAAATAGAAAAGCCGAGGCAAGAGGATCACTTGGGCCCGAGAGTTGGAGGTTGCTGTGTGCTATAATGATGCCATGGCACTCTATCATAGTGACAGCTTGAGACTTTCTCAAAGAAAAAAAAAAAAAGTTGCTAAAATGTGATTTGGAAACTTGGGTGTGAGAGCCTTTTCAACCTCCAACCCACCAGCTCACAGAGCCTCCTCCAGTCTGCATTGAGGGTTTCCACCATTGGCCCAGTCCTTCTCCTGTCCTGCCCTTTTTCCTGGGTACACGGGTCCCCCACGTGATTTTACTTCTCATGTCTTATGTCTTTCTCATCATGCGCTAAACTGCCCTTCCTCCCTCTCTGAATCTGTCGCCAAACTACAGTTCACTGAGCCTGGCTCCGTATTGCTCCCTCTAGAAAGCTTTATTGGATTGGGCTAGTCAGTCATGCTTTCTCTGCTTCCTGAATTCCTGCAGCTCTCAGTATCTGAGACCCACCTTTCTTCCATTTGTCCCTATGGGTGAGGTCTTATCTTCTCGACGAGAAAACCAATTCTTTAAGTGAGGAACTATTCAGCTTTCTCTTGTGGTCTTCCTTCCACTCTGCTCCAGACTGGACACATAGGTGATTATTCAAGAAATCCCATTAACCTTGACACATCTAAAAGTTTTTAACAGGGGGTTAGCCACGTAAAACCAAATGATCTTCCACCCAGACAGAATTCAGTTGCTCAAACTACAACAGTCAATAACTGTGCTTTAGATTTCTTACTTTATAGTTTGCTGAGCTGAAACAAAGATGTTACTTGAGTGACTTGTACAAGCTAGGTGTTTAAGCGTCGCTTGGCTGACATCTGTTGTTCAGGGTATCTTTTGAACATCACCAGAGGAAATTTTGGAGATTTATAAATCTGAAATAGAAATGAGGTGTTTACTTCAGAGAGCAATCGCTTAGTTTGTTGTTGATGAGAGCTGCCTCTAGACTGGCCCTGTCAGCTGTGTCCTTAGCCATGTTCAATAACCCCAGCACTTCACAAATAGTTCCCATATTGTTTGATCAGCACCACTGTGATTCCTCCTGCTGCACAGAATTGGCATTACAACTCTCCACACAAGCCTTTGAGGCCACATCAAGTCTCTGTGCTATTACTCCTTCAGTGTGGACCCCATACATCGCCACTGTGGGGGCTGATCTCCAGGAAGGAACCTCCTCACTAGCTTCTTAGTCCAGCACAGTTTAACAAGGGGGCTCTTAGTGTTCCAGAACCTCAGATTATCAAAAGGAAACATGGCCCAAGTCCATGAGTCAATAAATAATGACTGATTGTTATGACAAGCCAGAGTTTATTAGAGTGAGACACAGAAATAACACGTGGTGAAGCTCACCTAGGTTACAAAAGTTATAAACATAAAATAAATTACAGAAAAATATATTAAAAAAAAAATGACCAAGTGTGACCTTATGATTCTCAAGTTCTATGGGAATTTGGAATGGGGAGAAATCACTATGGACAATTAGAAAGGGTTAAGCTGTTGGGTACCTCTTTCACACTCAGAGATTCTTTTTATTATTGCTTCTATTCCTAGATATCACCCCTCTTTTTTTCAGGGAAAGTGCCTGCCAAAGTGCCTTACTGAACAATCATTCATTCACAACCCAATAAAAATATGAGTATTAGTGAGCAACACTTTTGGCAAGTAGGAAAGAGATAACCACGTCTTCACTCTGAACCAATGATAATTTTTGGCCAAAAAGCAAAGAAGAGTTATGTTTTCATTAGCCTTTGCATCTCATTGCAAGAGAAAGCATGATTTGCTGGTCATTTGTTGGGTTTAGATATTAAAATTAGCTTTGAAGAAAAAGCCTGTTTAGTACAGTTTGGTGACTATTAGGGATCTTCAACATGGATTGGGGGTCCTGAGCCAAGGGGTACGCTCATCATCAAGGCAAAAGGTCAGGATCAATGTAGATGGAAATAACTTAGGCCTTGCAATAAGTAGGACTTGGTCAAGCAGTAGGGGTGGGTTCCCATGGAGCAGGACAGTGTTCACAGAGTCAGTTCCTTCGGTGCACTAGGGCTGACTTTTCTGAGGCCAGCCTTTGGACTTCCCTCCTGATTTTGTGAGCTCATACTCAATTTCACTAATGGGCCAGAACAGAAGACTGTTTTCTGAATTGTGCTGTTTGGAATCTCACCCCAAAAGTGCACCCAAAACTGAGCATATGTGATCTTCAGCAATATTCAAATCCCATTGCTAGAACGTCTGTTGTTACAGCCACAGCCTTTAAAAACAAAACAGGTGCTATTGTGGGTGTCACTGGCTAATGTGCAGATCTGTTTTGCATCAGCATCTATACCTCAGTCCATTAGCAGGGGGGCATACCTCTGTCAGTGGTTATGGAAGATGCTGCCTTTGTAATTTCGCCTAAGACCTTTGTTGCATCCATTTAATAAAATTAGAACGTGTATCATTGGAGAAGGAAAAGTAATTATCTCTGTTAGCTGTAATCTCCTCATATTCAAACACATGACATCAAGATTTCTCCTCAATGGCAAAGTTATAGACTCGGTGGTTAATTAAACATCTTTTCTAATCAAATTAGCTTTCATTTCCTAAGTAGAGGTTTTTAACCTGGAAGTGGCTTTGAAACATTGTTTCTTTCAGTCATCACCTATGAAAGGAAAGATAATGTCCTTTCAAAGGCCTCTTCTAACGGTGAATAATTATTCTTTGTTTGACTGCAAATGCACATTCCTGAAATAATATATTCGCAAAGTTTCATAAATTATTTCAAGATGTAGTAAAGAGCATTGGAAATAGTTCTTCTCCTACAGGAGGTTGCCAAGAATAAGTTTTGTCCTTTAAAATTTGAAACAAATTATTATTCACAGGGGTAACATCATCGGAGCTTCCCCCAGCTCCAGCTGACAGGGACAATTTGAAGTAACCTGTTAATGGTAATGCTTTTAAAATTTAGAGATACTCTAAGTGGAGCAATTTTTAAAAATTAAAGCCATAGCTAGGGGGGAATTGCCTTTGGAGGTCATGCAAAGTTAGGGGCACTGCACACTTACCTGGATCAGAGCCTGGATTCCAGCTGCTGGGGTTACACGTTACATCACCGTCCGATAGAGATGAGGGAGACAGGTATGTGTCCAGTTGAATTTCACCTCTGTGCTCCCGGGCATAATTCTACTAAGACTTTCAGCGTGGCGATAAAATATAGCAGAATATAGCACAAAGGCTACTGTGCTAGGAGTTAGAAAAACACAATTCTAGTCCCAGAAGTCACATAACATTAAAAAAAAAAAAAACCCACTATTTTCTCATCAGCACAATGAAAGGGTTGGTTTAAATAATCTCCCATATCCCTTCTAATGCTAACATTTTGTGCTTTTTCTGTAACATGTCACTTGAACCACATATTTATGAAGTACTCGTCTTATGCAAGTCAATTATTCTATATAACTTCTCTCAACCATGGACCACTGCAGCTCACTTGGAGATCATTTCTTAATAACTCACTTTCTGTTTCATGGGATAGGCGAAATCTCCACTTCTGAAGAACTGTTGAATAGGACAGTTATGGCATGGGACTGGTCATCCAAACTGGAATCTCTAGGAGGAAAGCAAGAAAAAGAGAAAGGAGAGGAAAACAACGGGCGCGTGGGGTAGTCAGTGTGCCAGGAGCCGTAATGGGTGATTCTGCAGCTTTTGTTGTTCATTATTGGTGTCAGGTGCAGTTCTGGGAACAGCAGAACTCTCAGTAAATTTCGCCTGTATTAAACACAACCACCTGCTGCATAACTAATGGAGCCTGAGCTTAGAAAGAAAATCAGTTTCTTTGCAGCTGTTCTTACAACCTGCCTGTTCTTCAGAAACCTAATTCCAAAATATCATCTTGCAGCCAGTTAAAATGGTAAATTAGAAGCGCTTGTGTGAGAAGGTGATGGTTGGGAGATGGCAGCAGGGCCTGAGTGGTTTCTCTTGCCATTCTTCTATTTTACACACTTGCTGTAAGGACCAGAGTGTACTGGAGCGAATATCTTCATTTTAGGCAGGTGGGCTGAGCAGGTGTGGGTTTGACTCTTCTTGTGCTCCTGGGAAGTAGCAAGCTTTGTATTGAGGGATGAAAGAAAGAGTACCATGTTCTCCCTGAGATGACAAGTGCAAGGTGTGTATGCCGCCATCCCCAAACCCCAGCAGACATTGCTAATCAATCACAGCTCTTGTTCTGAGCTGTAACAGCCTCAGAATCTTTTCAGCAGAGCTCTCTAGACAGCCATTGTCAAATGACAAGTGTTGCCACAAGAGATAAAATCTATTTTTCAATATTTGGGCTAAGCAATATGCTCTCTTCAAAAAATGTGTGCATCTTCACATTTCTGGGTAATCAAAGCCTTTTTTTTTTTTTAAGTACAGGATAGGACTTAATCTCTCAGAAATTATCCACATCTTAATTCCACTTAACCACTTTATTCTTGAGAAAAGATAAATTAGGAGGAATCTTTTGTGAATTGATCTTCAGTTGCCTGATTTATGAAATGGTGATAAATGAAAACAGATTGATAAAATGTGGCAGATACCATGGAGTATCAATGACAATTAGAAGTAACAGAGTGGATGGATGGATCACAAGGTAATGACTCTAGAAACATAGAACTCAAGTGAAAAAAGAAAGACAGTGACCCAGTAATAATATGCCTTACGTAAATTAAAAATTCATGAACATAAAACTGCAATAGGATTGCTTTAAAAAGCATTAAAAGTATTGATTGTAAAGAAAAAAATTGTTAATTTTGGTCTATTAAAATGAAGAAACTTGTTTATCAATGGACACCTTTAAAAACTGAAAAGACAGCTTACAAAGTAGAAGATTTTTTAGTATGCATAACTGATAATGAACTAGTATTAAGAGTATATAAAGAACTAATGTAAATTATAGGCCATTCAATAAAGAAATGGACAAAAGAGACATTTTACCAGAAAAGGAAATATTTCTTTGAAAAGAGATATACTCAACATTATTAGTGGTTAGGAAATTACAAAGAAAACATAACGAGATACTTGTCATAAACAAGTATCATAAATTTGGTAATTTTTATCAAATCAAGTGTGTTTTTGCTTTTTAAAATTTTTTTATTGCAAAATATTAATTAAGGGGGTATGAGTATTTTTGTTACATGAATACCCTGTATGATGCTTAAGTCTGGGATTTTGGTGTGCCTGTCACCAGAATAGAGTTCCTTATACCAAATAGGTAATTATTTATTTATTTATTTATTTATTTATTTATATTAAATCATAGCTGTGCACATCGATATGATCATGGGGCATCATATACTAGTTTCATAAACCGTTTGACACATTTTCATCACACCGGTCTACATAGCCTTCCTGGCGTTTTTTAGTTGTTGTGCCAAGACATTTACATTCTACATTTACTAAGTTTCACATATATCCTTGCAAGATGCACCGCAGGTGTGATCCCACCAGTCCCCCTCCCTCTACCCACCTTTCCCCACCCTCCCCCTTGCCCCCATTCTCGGGTCACAACTGGGTTACAGCTTTCATGTGAAAGCCCTAAACTAGTTTCATAGTAGGGCCGAGTACATTGGGTGCTTTTTCTTCCATTCTTGAGATACTTTACTAAGAAGAATATGTTCCAGCTCCATCCATGTAAACATAAAAGAGGTAAAGTCTCTATCTTTCTTTAAGTCTGCATAATATTCCATGGTGTACATATACCATAATTTATTAATCCATTCGTGGATCGATGGGCACTTGGGCTTTTTCCATGACTTAGCAATTATGAATAGGGCTGCAATAAACATTCTGGTACAAATATCTTTGTTATGATGTGATTTTTAGTCTTCTGGGTATATGCCCAGTAGAGGAATTATAGGATTGAATGGCAGTTCTATTTTTAGATCTCTAAGTGTTCTTCATATATCTTTCCAAGATGGAGACTTTACCTCTTTTATATTTACATGGATGGAACTGGAAAATATTCTTCTTAGTAAAGTATCTCAAGAATGGAAGAAAAAATACTCAATGTACTCAACCCTACTATGAAACTAATTTAGGGCTTTCACATGAAAGCTATAACCCAGTTACAACCTAAGAATAGGGGGAAAGGGGAAAGAAAGGGGAGGGAGGGGGGAGGTGGGTAAAGGGAGGAGGACAGGTGGGATCACACCTGCAGTGCAACTTACAAGGATATATGTGAAACTTAGTAAATGTAGAATGTAAATGTCTTAGCACAATAACTAAAAAAAACGCCAGGAAGTCTATGTCAACCAGTGTGATGAAAATGTGTCAAACGGTTTATGAAGCTAGTGTGTGATGCCCCATGATCATATCAATGTACACAGCTATGATTTAATAAAAATTAAAAAAAAAAGAAAACATCAATTCATTTTAGGTGTTAATATAAATAAAGACTGAGTGGGAAGGACAACTGTGTTGACAAATCTTGTTTTAAATTCTAAATTTATCACTTCTTGCTCTAGAAAGCAAGGCTCTTGGGCCCCTAGGTCACCTGAAAAATCACTGACTGATTGATATGAGAAAAGGCATACAAGTTTATTTAAAATGTATACACAGGAGATTTTTAGATCTAAGACCCTAAAATAGAAGAGAAGTCCATTTTTATGCTTCAAAAAGAATAGACAGAAAGTAGAATTATCATTGGATAAAAAGTACATGATTTTCTATAATAGACTGGGGACACCCTACATGGCCTGTTTTTCTAGATTCCTCCTGACCTCTCTGAACAACATTCCTTCCTTCAGAATGTGGAACAGGCCTTCACTGAGATGGGAGTCTTATGATCTACACTCAAAGGAGACAAATAAAATAATTTCTTATAAGCATAAGTCTTATGGCTGGCTTTTAAGAAAAAAGCTTCTGGCTTTTATGAGCCTCCTTGGGGAAGGATTTTAGTTTCTAGGCTCAAGGAAGAATGGGACTGAGAGGCAGGAAGAGAGCAGAAATTCAGAAAAAAAGGTTTTGCTTTGGAGGCCTTCTTTTGAGGGTACTGATTTCTGAGCTCCATGATTGGATAGGATATTACTGCATTTGTTTTTATTGTTGCTGTCATAAGTACCCACAAACTTAATGGTTTAGAACAACATAGATTTATTTTCTTAAAGTTCTGGTGGCTGGGAGTCCTTTTGCTTTTGTTTTGTTTTGTTTTGTTTTGTTGGTTTGTTTGCCTTTTCCAGCTTTTAATAGCCACTTTTATTCTTTGGTTCATAGTGCATCATTCTAACCTCTGGTTAGCTAATGTACCATCTTTTTATAACTCTGATCCTTGTGCCTGCTTTTACAAGAAAACCTGTTATTATTTTGGGCCCAACTAGATAATCCAGTTTATCTCCCTATCTTAAAATACATCACAGATACAAAACTCCCTTTACAGATTCATAGGTTCCTGGACTAGGACTTAGATATGTATGGGGGCCCATTGTTCAGCCTACTATAATAACCTTCTATAATCTTAAAACATGATCAAATACTAAATTTACAGAGTTATTTTGAAATTGCAGTGTCTTTGTCCTTTATCTCTTAGATTTTGATTGTTTCTCATATAGAACATTGAATTTATCTGATTTTCTTGTATGTATATCATTTCTTTCTAATATAGACTTTACTATATGGCTATAAAAGAAATTCCTTCACATATTCAATGAGTTCCTTTCACTCACTTTTAAAAGACCAAATTCTTCAGAAAAGTTTACAACTATTTTCATTTTCATTAATATTATTCAAAGGAAGATGTCTCCAGAAAATTCAAGTTTCTCTTCATAAAACTAAATCCTATAGGGAACAGAGAATTTATAATTTATAAACATGAATTATATATCACTAATAGAGAAATAGAAATAGGAAATATAAGGTATAGAGGTATCCAGTGAAAATTAAAATTTTTATCTGAATATTTTACTCTAGGTGTGATAACTCAAATAAATATTTGTATAGAAATTCTAAAATACATAAGTAATCATTACCATCTAGGAAGGAATGAAATTTCATTACAAGTATATTGATAGAGTTAATATGATTAAAAAAAGAGTCATGGCCCAAGAAGTCAACATCTTCTAACTGAAAATCAAACAGATGAACCCAATTAAGATAGTAATAGTCTGTAATCAACTTTATAATCTGCCTTTAAATCTAAAGTTAAACATAAAAGCAGTAATAAAGATCCAACAGCCCCCAGATCCAAATGCATAGGAACTACTTTCTGATCCAACCTAAATTGTTTTCAACTCCTTGCTCTTCTCTTTCTCTGCACCCTAACCCTCACACTGCCACAATTTTTATTTTAAACTCTATTAAGTTCTTTCTTCCTACAGTCATCTGAAAATTATATGCCTAGTATATAATACCCTATTATAGATCGCAGTGACATGAAGCATTCTTTAGAAAAGGCTTGATAGTGGGGGTAATATACAAAAAGGAGATCTGGAAGGAAGAGATGGTTGGTACCATGGTCATGCTAATACCTAGAGAAAACCTGCAAACCATGTATTTATAGTTTAAAGAATTAAACAGGCCAAGTAAGGGAAAAAACTAATCTGTCTGTTAGAGCCATGAGTAATTTACCTTGCCTTTAGGTTTCAAAAATGTAACCTCCCCAATACACACACACACAAAAAAAAAAAAAAAAAAAAAAAAAAAAAAAAAAAAAAAAAAAAAGGAAGACACACATTTCTATAAATAAAAAAAAAC